>JARYGA010036547.1:0-85963 GCA_030545235.1 Helianthus tuberosus | reverse complement strand
ATTACAACTTTTCATATTTATTTTATACGCCTAAATGGCACATACGTATATTTTGACAAAGATCATACGAAACGCGATATATAATACGAGTTGGTTATATGATATTTTCATATAAATAATCTTTTTGTACACGTACGACTACTCGAGACGGCTAACACACTCACGACGATATATTTATATTTTTATATAAATAATTATTCATTTTAAGTCTCTCGGAAACTAAGTCTCTTTTTCAAGACTTATTAAATTGCTAATGACACTAAACGAGACTTAACAAGTATAACTTAATCATTTTCATTAAGTTAATAACTTACCGTTGAAACGTTCGATTAACGATTCGGTAGAGCTCGGTGACACGTAGTTAGTTACTACGTTTATTTAGAAACTTATTAGATATTCCGTGTTAGGAATATTGTAGAATGCACGCTAGCGAGTCTCATCTTGGAAACGACATCACAAAGTCGTAATTAGCTAGCTTTGCACAGGAATATTCAGGTGAGTTCATAACCCCACTTTTTACTGTTTTACATTTTGTAAATGTTTTCGGGGTGGAAAGACATGCACGGTTTGCAAAACATACAAAGTTTAGAACAAACGCAAAACTCGTATTTCTAAATCATATTACTAAGGGATTTCGAGGAACTCAAATGATTTACGAAAGGTTTATACTAAACATACCGGTTTCTACAAAACAAATGAGTATTATCAAAATGTGAATGATTTTCATGACTAAGGACGGATCAATTGGTGATAATATATAGAGAATGAGGAGCCAGCCTTTGTGGCTGGGGAGGATCAGCCTTAGTGGCTGGGGAGGATCAGTCTTTGAGACTGGGGTAAAGTACATGTACAATGATTACAGACATTTTTTTTACACATGGTATGGCTAGCGTAAGGAGGGTTAGAACGTACAGATCATGTGAGTGGGTAGGCGGAAACTTGAGGCCATTAATCCTCAAGGTAGGACCGAGGGACAGGAGCGGTAGATCTATCTGGGTGTAGCGAGCCCAGCCCCAGGCCCAAACAGAACGGACCTCGGGGTGACTTTGTGCCCAACGCATAAATCCGCTAGGTTTGAGTCTTCCTACTTGCACTTCACACTTATCAATGGCTTTGCAAACCATTGGTGATCTCTTTTTCCTTATTTGCTACATACCAGGGATTTTATACTTACGAAACATACTTGTTCATACAAATTAAGCACCATGTTTTATACAAAATTTAAGGCATAAGATTATGCGGGTCAAGGTCAGGGTGGACATTGATGATTTTACGAACATTACAAAAACATGGTCTTATGAACATAACGTGTTACAAACACAACGTTTCCATATAACTTTGCAAGAAAATGGTTTTTTTTTAACTCATTTTCTCAATACTACTTCAAAAACCGGTTATTCCAAAGATTTATTTCAAATCTTTCACAACTCAAAGGATTTATCTCAAACCTTTCACAAGTCAAAAGATTTATTTCAAATCTTTTACAAACAAACTATGAACTCGCTCAACTTTATGTTGATTTTTCGCATGTTTCTTTCTCAGGTTGCATTTTAAGATAAAGCACGGTTGGAATAGGAGAACCATCGAGATACGAGTTCTTAGTGGGCGTTCAATTTCTAAAAGACTTAGCTTTGTTTGCTTCCGCTGTGCAATGACGATACCAGTCCAGTCACGCCAAGCTCTGATAATTTCGGGGTGTGACAGATTGGTATCAGAGCTATAGGTTACAGCGAATTAGGTTCCTGTTGTGATACCTAGGCTCTAACCTCACTTTCCTCTGGGAACTTAGACTATTAAGACGTTGAATACATACAGAACGCCCAGTACTCAAATATGGTCTCCAACCGTTGCCGACAAGCAAACAGTCAAAATTTTGTTTCCAAACAAATGTTGAGCACATTTTACTATTTATAGGCTCAGCCTGGAGGGCTGAGGCTCGGTCTGGAGGATCGAGGCTCGGTCTAGGTGACCGAGGTAGTTGAGCACGTTGATTTATTATAGGCTCAGCCTGGAGGGCTGAGGCTCGGTCTGGAGGATCGAGGCTCGGTCTAGGTGACCGAGGTAGTTGGCTAGTGAGGCTAGGAAGAGTAGGCTCAGTCATGAAGGCTGAGGCTCGGTCAATGGGACCGAGGCTCGATCTAAGAGGTCGAGGTGGAGGATAGAGCAATCTTAAAGACTGTGAGAAATTGGCTAGTGAAACTAGGAGAACTACTTGATTGCTTATTGGTGACTAACATGCGCATTCGGTTATATGATTGATTATTTGTGCATGTGTTTAATAACGGTCATCACGTAGGAACCACGAATATTAACTCGGGCACACGCTATTATCCATATTGTCTATGATATTTAACTTCCCGAGCAGGCAGCCTACGCATAACAAAACGCTAGCGCATGAGAATACATGGCACTCAAACTTTACGTCAACGGATGTCGGAGTACATCACATTCTACGCAGAACGTAACACTAGTGCACGAGAATACATGGAACTCAATTTCTACGTCAACGGATGTCGGGATACATCACCTCCTACGCGGCACACAACGCTAGTGCGCAGGTATACGTGAAACTTAAGCTATACATCAACGGAGGTACGACACATACGACTGTCAAGGCGAGGCCTTTGAGAAGAAACGATGACGCAATCTAACGACGACGCTAGATTCCTGTCAGCAGAAGAACTAACAATCAGGAAACGACAACTTGTCACGCGATCCTGCAACGACACGAATCACGCCAGGGAGAAGACTATTGTCTTCGCAATCCCCCCCTACCTAACTAACGACGAACACGCTATGTTCGACATTCCATGGTAATGTCACCTAACAATTGGTCGTCACACGAAACCCCAGGTAAAGTCCTCAAATTTCTTTTATTGAAATTTCGAATTTCACACTTACTGAGTAGATTTTCGTATCTCTACTCCTCTTAATGGTCATTGTATTACGATCATTTCTTTACAAGTTACATACATGGTTTTTCGTTATAACCATGCCGAAAGTTTCTTGTCGATACTTATACTTATTGTCGGATTACGCTAAAACCAAGTTCAATTGTTTGAACTTGCTCATTACACTTATTCGATTCGAGACACCATATGATGTATTGGGAGCATCATATTCAAATCAATTTTTAATGAACACTTCATTTGTTCCGAGTCGTGGTAAACTTCTTTGGTATTCGACTCCATTAAATTGTTGATTTTGACACCTCGTGGTGGTGTTTTCACTTATTTGAACCTTGCGCTAAACTCGTTTACGTACCTTATGCACGGATTTAATTATTCATTTATTGATTCAGATTAAATCCGCTTTGAATTATCACATTACAACAGTCTTAGCACAATTGTGTGTTAAGACAATGGTACACAAATTCATTTCATATTCCGGTGTACCTCATAACGGTTCTTTCAACATCGATCGAATGCTTTGCGACATCCATTGCTTCTTCACCTTCGATCGAAAACATTGTTTCATTGATGTTCCATCTTCAATTGAAAATTCTTTGATGTTTGTTTTGGAACAAACATTCATATTTACTCCATTGCGCTTTCAATTGACTTCAAACACGGTGAATTTGTTTGATCACCGCTATTATTGAATTATTTCAATCACTACGACACTTTGTGGTGTCAGTACAAACTTGTAGCTTGGGCTAATTATGATTGAGCGTTTCATGCAAAACACAGGTGATACTTGTTCGATCACCTCTATTATTAAATGGTTTCATTCATTGCGACACCTTGTGGCGTCGGTATGACTTGCAGCTTGCGCTGATCACGATCGAACGTTTCATGCAAACTATTACATTTGAGATTGTTGATTCTAAGTTCATTCAGTGGATGTTATTGCTTCTAGAACTCAGTTACTTATTGTGAACGTTCTTATGGAATTCGATTGGTCGAAGTTCCTGTTGGATCCCTGTTAACTTAGTCACATTAGTGACTGTACCTATACGTCTCGTTTCCTTTAACATCAATTACTGAGACACATTTCTTTTAAACTGTTGGGATTCCTATTGTGAAGGAATGCCCTTGAATTCACATGATTCGAATAAGTCTTGTTTCGATTACGCGGTCATTTACTTTGTTATTATTCGGACTTACCTGCAAATAACACAATTCTGGGGAGATAACATAGTCTAAATTTCGAGGACGAAATTTCTGTAACAGGGGGAGAATGTGACAACCCGTGATTTACGGCTCTTAATTACGTGATTAACAGGTGTTTAACGCGATAATGAATAGTGGTTACAGCGCGAATTAACTTAATTAGGCCTCTGGAGTGTCTAGGAACGTCTATCCGTCTTTGCAGTGCGCGAACGGTGGTTTACAGAGAAACCTGTGAAACGTTAAACGGCAACAGATTGAAACCGAACAGGATACTGACAACGCCGACTGATATTAAATTTTTACGATATATTTGAGCTTCGTAATTATATTTTTGTGACTATAGTCGAAACCGGATAAAAAAAAACGGATTAAAGACGGCAACGATACAAATTTCCGCGATTATTACCGTGATCGACGAACGGGCGTGCAAACAACGACTACCGACCGTATTTTGTGTATTTTAATTTTTTTTTACGTTAAAACGGAGTTCGGGTTTTATCGACGGGTCTCGTAGAAATTTCGGGCCACTTACTCACGAGATGGGCTTGTGGGCCCTGGGCCCAAGCCTAAACCTACACATAATATTTTAGATCTCTGCTACAAGATTGTTTCTTGTAGATCTTCCCAAAAATCTCATCAGGATCTAAATAAAATCTATAAGATTATAAAATCCTCTCAAAATCTAAACTAATCTCTATAAGAGATCTTATTCCCACGGATGAAACAAGTATCCTGAATACAATTTAAATACATAAAGGACAATAGAAGCCATTCTCTCTATTAATACACTGAACATGATCTTCTCCTCTCCATCTCATAACACTCACAGACAAGAAAATGCAGACACCTCAAACCTTTCCCCCTCTCCTTCTCATCTGATGATCGGAGCCGGAATTCCGGCTGTATTTCCGGCCAACCACACACGCATACATACATCCATACCTCCTCTCTCGATTCCCCTCTTTCTGGCCGACACCCGCACCCCTCTCTTCGTCTCTCACCTCCGACTACACCCAAACACCCACTCGACACCCCCCTTTTTTTTCTCGATTTACAGAACGGATCACCACCACCATAGTCCGGTGGTGGTGCGGCGGCGTTAACCAGAGAGAGAGAGGGAGAACCGGCGGTCAAAGGCTCGGACCGCCGGTCGGCCCATTTATCCGATGGTCGTTCAAGTCTAGAAGAGAGAGACGAGCAGGTGAGAGAGAGACAGAGTGAGAAAGAGCAACCCGAGAAGGGAGAGAAGCTGGAGAGAAGAAAGGCGGTGATGGCAGCGCCGCCACTGCGGTGACGGTGGTGGCTGGGTTCGACATGTTTTCCGGTTCGAGGTATGTTCGGTTCGAGATTCCCGATTATTTTCGGTTCAAGAATGATTTTGATTTTGGCTCAGCTGGTTCACATGTTGGTTCAAAGTTATGGTTCGGTTCGGGTTACAGTCAACGGGTTTCGGTTCGGTCAGGCGGTTCGGTCGTGGATCAGTTTTGGCTCAGATTCAGTTTCGGTTTCGGTTGACTCGGTCAACCGAGTCAACTCAGTCAGCGGTTTCGGAGACGGGCTCGGCTCAACTCGGTGCATTTCGGCTCGATCCGGTCCAACTCAGTCAAACTGAGTCAAACTCAGTCAACTCAGCGAGTTGACTCGGTCAGCTCGACTTTCGACTCGAAGAAGTGGTAAAGATTTTAACGGCGTTACTATTTCGTGTTTTATACTTTTAACGTATCACGTGATAACGAGCTCTCGAAACCGACTAATTATAAATTACATTCGTTATATATTTGACAAGTTTGCACATAGTTGAATCTTGATTAAATTGTGTTGAATTTTTGAAAATAAAACGACAACTTGTGTTGTCGGGGCGTCCAAAAATAGAGGAAACTCAGCCCGTTTTTCGAGAAAATCCGTAAAATAATTACGTTTTATTATAAAACGAAGCATAACCGATCGACTGCAAATGATTTTTATAAAGTAAAATACAAGTGTATAACATTTCGGATAACACTTTACAACATCACGACAACGACGATTTGGATGTCATTTTCGACGATTCTTTTACTAAAATAAATATAATTTATATATTTATTTCAAATGTCGAACAAAACGAAATCATTTCATAAAAATAAATATAGATTATATTTATTTTGCAAACGACAAACAAGACGACTTCTCTATATGAAAATAAATATAGATCGTATTTACTTTCAAAAGCAACTCGACGATTCTTTTATAAAATAAATACAACTTTTCATATTTATTTTATACGCCTAAATGGCACATACGTATATTTTGACAAAGATCATACGAAACGCGATATATAATACGAGTTGGTTATATGATATTTTCATATAAATAATCTTTTTGTACACGTACGACTACTCGAGACGGCTAACACACTCACGACGATATATTTATATTTTTATATAAATAATTATTCATTTTAAGTCTCTCGGAAACTAAGTCTCTTTTTCAAGACTTATTAAATTGCTAATGACACTAAACGAGACTTAACAAGTATAACTTAATCATTTTCATTAAGTTAATAACTTACCGTTGAAACGTTCGATTAACGATTCGGTAGAGCTCGGTGACACGTAGTTAGTTACTACGTTTATTTAGAAACTTATTAGATATTCCGTGTTAGGAATATTGTAGAATGCACGCTAGCGAGTCTCATCTTGGAAACGAAATCACAAAGTCGTAATTAGCTAGCTTTGCACAGGAATATTCAGGTGAGTTCATAACCCCACTTTTTACTGTTTTACATTTTTGTAAATGTTTTCGGGGTGGAAAGACATGCACGGTTTGCAAAACATACAAAGTTTAGAACAAACGCAAAACTCGTATTTCTAAATCATATTACTAAGGGATTTCGAGGAACTCAAATGATTTACGAAAGGTTTATACTAAACATACCGGTTTCTACAAAACAAATGAGTATTATCAAAATGTGAATGATTTTCATGACTAAGGACGGATCAATTGGTGATAATATATAGAGAATGAGGAGCCAGCCTTTGTGGCTGGGGAGGATCAGCCTTAGTGGCTGGGGAGGATCAGTCTTTGAGACTGGGGTAAAGTACATGTACAATGATTACAGACATTTTTTTTACACATGGTATGGCTAGCGTAAGGAGGGTTAGAACGTACAGATCATGTGAGTGGGTAGGCGGAAACTTGAGGCCATTAATCCTCAAGGTAGGACCGAGGGACAGGAGCGGTAGATCTATCTGGGTGTAGCGAGCCCAGCCCCAGGCCCAAACAGAACGGACCTCGGGGTGACTTTGTGCCCAACGCATAAATCCGCTAGGTTTGAGTCTTCCTACTTGCACTTCACACTTATCAATGGCTTTGCAAACCATTGGTGATCTCTTTTTCCTTATTTGCTACATACCAGGGATTTTATACTTACGAAACATACTTGTTCATACAAATTAAGCACCATGTTTTATACAAAATTTAAGGCATAAGATTATGCGGGTCAAGGTCAGGGTGGACATTGATGATTTTACGAACATTACAAAAACATGGTCTTATGAACATAACGTGTTACAAACACAACGTTTCCATATAACTTTGCAAGAAAATGGTTTTTTTTTAACTCATTTTCTCAATACTACTTCAAAAACCGGTTATTCCAAAGATTTATTTCAAATCTTTCACAACTCAAAGGATTTATCTCAAACCTTTCACAAGTCAAAAGATTTATTTCAAATCTTTTACAAACAAACTATGAACTCGCTCAACTTTATGTTGATTTTTCGCATGTTTCTTTCTCAGGTTGCATTTTAAGATAAAGCACGGTTGGAATAGGAGAACCATCGAGATACGAGTTCTTAGTGGGCGTTCAATTTCTAAAAGACTTAGCTTTGTTTGCTTCCGCTGTGCAATGACGATACCAGTCCAGTCACGCCAAGCTCTGATAATTTCGGGGTGTGACAGATTGGTATCAGAGCTATAGGTTACAGCGAATTAGGTTCCTGTTGTGATACCTAGGCTCTAACCTCACTTTCCTCTGGGAACTTAGACTATTAAGACGTTGAATACATACAGAACGCCCAGTACTCAAATATGGTCTCCAACCGTTGCCGACAAGCAAACAGTCAAAATTTTGTTTCCAAACAAATGTTGAGCACATTTTACTATTTATAGGCTCAGCCTGGAGGGCTGAGGCTCGGTCTGGAGGATCGAGGCTCGGTCTAGGTGACCGAGGTAGTTGAGCACGTTGATTTATTATAGGCTCAGCCTGGAGGGCTGAGGCTCGGTCTGGAGGATCGAGGCTCGGTCTAGGTGACCGAGGTAGTTGGCTAGTGAGGCTAGGAAGAGTAGGCTCAGTCATGAAGGCTGAGGCTCGGTCAATGGGACCGAGGCTCGATCTAAGAGGTCGAGGTGGAGGATAGAGCAGTCTTAAAGACTGGGAGAAATTGGCTAGTGAAACTAGGAGAACTACTTGATTGCTTATTGGTGACTAACATGCGCATTCGGTTATATGATTGATTATTTGTGCATGTGTTTAATAACGGTCATCACGTAGGAACCACGAATATTAACTCGGGCACACGCTATTATCCATATTGTCTATGATATTTAACTTCCCGAGCAGGCAGCCTACGCATAACAAAACGCTAGCGCATGAGAATACATGGCACTCAAACTTTACGTCAACGGATGTCGGAGTACATCACATTCTACGCAGAACGTAACACTAGTGCACGAGAATACATGGAACTCAATTTCTACGTCAACGGATGTCGGGATACATCACCTCCTACGCGGCACACAACGCTAGTGCGCAGGTATACGTGAAACTTAAGCTATACATCAACGGAGGTACGACACATACGACTGTCAAGGCGAGGCCTTTGAGAAGAAACGATGACGCAATCTAACGACGACGCTAGATTCCTGTCAGCAGGAGAACTAACAATCAGGAAACGACAACTTGTCACGCGATCCTGCAACGACACGAATCACGCCAGGGAGAAGACTATTGTCTTCGCAATCCCCCCCTACCTAACTAACGACGAACACGCTATGTTCGACATTCCATGGTAATGTCACCTAACAATTGGTCGTCACACGAAACCCCAGGTAAAGTCCTCAAATTTCTTTTATTGAAATTTCGAATTTCACACTTACTGAGTAGATTTTCGTATCTCTACTCCTCTTAATGGTCATTGTATTACGATCATTTCTTTACAAGTTACATACATGGTTTTTCGTTATAACCATGCCGAAAGTTTCTTGTCGATACTTATACTTATTGTCGGATTACGCTAAAACCAAGTTCAATTGTTTGAACTTGCTCATTACACTTATTCGATTCGAGACACCATATGATGTATTGGGAGCATCATATTCAAATCAATTTTTAATGAACACTTCATTTGTTCCGAGTCGTGGTAAACTTCTTTGGTATTCGACTCCATTAAATTGTTGATTTCGACACCTCGTGGTGGTGTTTTCACTTATTTGAACCTTGCGCTAAACTCGTTTACGTACCTTATGCACGGATTTAATTATTCATTTATTGATTCAGATTAAATCCGCTTTGAATTATCACATTACAACAGTCTTAGCACAATTGTGTGTTAAGACAATGGTACACAAATTCATTTCATATTCCGGTGTACCTCATAACGGTTCTTTCAACATCGATCGAATGCTTTGCGACATCCATTGCTTCTTCACCTTCGATCGAAAACATTGTTTCATTGATGTTCCATCTTCAATTGAAAATTCTTTGATGTTTGTTTTGGAACAAACATTCATAATTACTCCATTGCGCTTTCAATTGACTTCAAACACGGTGAATTTGTTTGATCACCGCTATTATTGAATTATTTCAATCACTACGACACTTTGTGGTGTCAGTACAAACTTGTAGCTTGGGCTAATTATGATTGAGCGTTTCATGCAAAACACAGGTGATACTTGTTCGATCACCTCTATTATTAAATGGTTTCATTCATTGCGACACCTTGTGGCGTCGGTATGACTTGCAGCTTGCGCTGATCACGATCGAACGTTTCATGCAAACTATTACATTTGAGATTGTTGATTCTAAGTTCATTCAGTGGATGTTATTGCTTCTAGAACTCAGTTACTTATTGTGAACGTTCTTATAGAATTCGATTGGTCGAAGTTCCTGTTGGATCCCTGTTAACTTAGTCACATTAGTGACTGTACCTATACGTCTCGTTTCCTTTAACATCAATTACTGAGACACATTTCTTTTAAACTGTTGGGATTCCTATTGTGAAGGAATGCCCTTGAATTCACATGATTCGAATAAGTCTTGTTTCGATTACGCGGTCATTTACTTTGTTATTATTCGGACTTACCTGCAAATAACACAATTCTAGGGAGATAACATAGTCTAAATTTCGAGGACGAAATTTCTGTAACAGGGGGAGAATGTGACAACCCGTGATTTACGGCTCTTAATTACGTCATTAACAGGTGTTTAACGCGATAATGAATAGTGGTTACAGCGCGAATTAACTTAATTAGGCCTCTGGAGTGTCTAGGAACGTCTATCCGTCTTTGCAGTGCGCGAACGGTGGTTTACAGAGAAACCTGTGAAACGTTAAACGGCAACAGATTGAAACCGAACAGGATACTGACAACGCCGACTGATATTAAATTTTTACGATATATTTGAGCTTCGTAATTATATTTTTGTGACTATAGTCGAAACCGGATCAAAAAAAACGGATTAAAGACGGCAACGATACAAATTTCCGCGATTATTACCGTGATCGACGAACGGGCGTGCAAACAACGACTACCGACCGTATTTTGTGTATTTTAATTTTTTTTGACGTTAAAACGGAGTTCGGGTTTTATCGACGGGTCTCGTAGAAATTTCGGGCCACTTACTCACGAGATGGGCTTGTGGGCCCTGGGCCCAAGCCTAAACCTACACATAATATTTTAGATCTCTGCTACAAGATTGTTTCTTGTAGATCTTCCCAAAAATCTCATCATGATCTAAATAAAATCTATAAGATTATAAAATCCTCTCAAAATCTAAACTAATCTCTATAAGAGATCTTATTCCCACGGATGAAACAAGTATCCTGAATACAATTTAAATACATAAAGGACAATAGAAGCCATTCTCTCTATTAATACACTGAACATGATCTTCTCCTCTCCATCTCATAACACTCACAGACAAGAAAATGCAGACACCTCAAACCTTTCCCCCTCTTCTTCTCATCTGATGATCGGAGCCGGAATTCCGGCTGTATTTCCGGCCAACCACACACGCATACATACATCCATACCCCCTCTCTCGATTCCCCTCTTTCTGGCCGACACCCGCACCCCTCTCTTCGTCTCTCACCTCCGACTACACCCAAACACCCACTCGACACCCCCCTTTTTTTTCTCGATTTACAGAACGGATCACCACCACCATAGTACGGTGGTGGTGCGGCGGCGTTAACCAGAGAGAGGGAGAACCGGCGGTCAAAGGCTCGGACCGCCGGTCGGCCCATTTATCCGATGGTCGTTCAAGTCTAGAAGAGAGAGACGAGCAGGTGAGAGAGAGACAGAGTGAGAAAGAGCAACCCGAGAAGGGAGAGAAGCTGGAGAGAAGAAAGGCGGTGATGGCAGCGCCGCCACTGCGGTGACGGTGGTGGCTGGGTTCGACATGTTTTCCGGTTCGAGGTATGTTCGGTTCGAGATTCCCGATTATTTTCGGTTCAAGAATGATTTTGATTTTGGCTCAGCTGGTTCACATGTTGGTTCAAAGTTATGGTTCGGTTCGGGTTACAGTCAACGGGTTTCGGTTCGGTCAGGCGGTTCGGTCGTGGATCAGTTTTGGCTCAGATTCAGTTTCGGTTTCGGTTGACTCGGTCAACCGAGTCAACTCAGTCAGCGGTTTCGGAGACGGGCTTGGCTCAACTCGGTGCATTTCGGCTCGATCCGGTCCAACTCAGTCAAACTGAGTCAAACTCAGTCAACTCAGCGAGTTGACTCGGTCAGCTCGACTTTCGACTCGAAGAAGTGGTAAAGATTTTAACGGCGTTACTATTTCGTGTTTTATACTTTTAACGTATCACGTGATAACGAGCTCTCGAAACCGACTAATTATAAATTACATTCGTTATATATTTGACAAGTTTGCACATAGTTGAATCTTGATTAAATTGTGTTGAATTTTTGAAAATAAAACGACAACTTGTGTTGTCGGGGCGTCCAAAAATAGAGGAAACTCAGCCCGTTTTTCGAGAAAATCCGTAAAATAATTACGTTTTATTATAAAACGAAGCATAACCGATCGACTGCAAATGATTTTTATAAAGTAAAATACAAGTGTATAACATTTCGGATAACACTTTACAACATCACGACAACGACGATTTGGATGTCATTTTCGACGATTCTTTTACTAAAATAAATATAATTTATATATTTATTTCAAATGTCGAACAAAACGAAATCATTTCATAAAAATAAATATAGATTATATTTATTTTGCAAACGACAAACAAGACGACTTCTCTATATGAAAATAAATATAGATCGTATTTACTTTCAAAAGCAACTCGACGATTCTTTTATAAAATAAATACAACTTTTCATATTTATTTTATACGCCTAAATGGCACATACGTATATTTTGACAAAGATCATACGAAACGCGATATATAATACGAGTTGGTTATATGATATTTTCATATAAATAATCTTTTTGTACACGTACGACTACTCGAGACGGCTAACACACTCACGACGATATATTTATATTTTTATATAAATAATTATTCATTTTAAGTCTCTCGGAAACTAAGTCTCTTTTTCAAGACTTATTAAATTGCTAATGACACTAAACGAGACTTAACAAGTATAACTTAATCATTTTCATTAAGTTAATAACTTACCGTTGAAACGTTCGATTAACGATTCGGTAGAGCTCGGTGACACGTAGTTAGTTACTACGTTTATTTAGAAACTTATTAGATATTCCGTGTTAGGAATATTGTAGAATGCACGCTAGCGAGTCTCATCTTGGAAACGACATCACAAAGTCGTAATTAGCTAGCTTTGCACAGGAATATTCAGGTGAGTTCATAACCCCACTTTTTACTGTTTTACATTTTTGTAAATGTTTTCGGGGTGGAAAGACATGCACGGTTTGCAAAACATACAAAGTTTAGAACAAACGCAAAACTCGTATTTCTAAATCATATTACTAAGGGATTTCGAGGAACTCAAATGATTTACGAAAGGTTTATACTAAACATACCGGTTTCTACAAAACAAATGAGTATTATCAAAATGTGAATGATTTTCATGACTAAGGACGGATCAATTGGTGATAATATATAGAGAATGAGGAGCCAGCCTTTGTGGCTGGGGAGGATCAGCCTTAGTGGCTGGGGAGGATCAGTCTTTGAGACTGGGGTAAAGTACATGTACAATGATTACAGACATTTTTTTTACACATGGTATGGCTAGCGTAAGGAGGGTTAGAACGTACAGATCATGTGAGTGGGTAGGCGGAAACTTGAGGCCATTAATCCTCAAGGTAGGACCGAGGGACAGGAGCGGTAGATCTATCTGGGTGTAGCGAGCCCAGCCCCAGGCCCAAACAGAACGGACCTCGGGGTGACTTTGTGCCCAACGCATAAATCCGCTAGGTTTGAGTCTTCCTACTTGCACTTCACACTTATCAATGGCTTTGCAAACCATTGGTGATCTCTTTTTCCTTATTTGCTACATACCAGGGATTTTATACTTACGAAACATACTTGTTCATACAAATTAAGCACCATGTTTTATACAAAATTTAAGGCATAAGATTATGCGGGTCAAGGTCAGGGTGGACATTGATGATTTTACGAACATTACAAAAACATGGTCTTATGAACATAACGTGTTACAAACACAACGTTTCCATATAACTTTGCAAGAAAATGGTTTTTTTTTAACTCATTTTCTCAATACTACTTCAAAAACCGGTTATTCCAAAGATTTATTTCAAATCTTTCACAACTCAAAGGATTTATCTCAAACCTTTCACAAGTCAAAAGATTTATTTCAAATCTTTTACAAACAAACTATGAACTCGCTCAACTTTATGTTGATTTTTCGCATGTTTCTTTCTCAGGTTGCATTTTAAGATAAAGCACGGTTGGAATAGGAGAACCATCGAGATACGAGTTCTTAGTGGGCGTTCAATTTCTAAAAGACTTAGCTTTGTTTGCTTCCGCTGTGCAATGACGATACCAGTCCAGTCACGCCAAGCTCTGATAATTTCGGGGTGTGACAGATTGGTATCAGAGCTATAGGTTACAGCGAATTAGGTTCCTGTTGTGATACCTAGGCTCTAACCTCACTTTCCTCTGGGAACTTAGACTATTAAGACGTTGAATACATACAGAACGCCCAGTACTCAAATATGGTCTCCAACCGTTGCCGACAAGCAAACAGTCAAAATTTTGTTTCCAAACAAATGTTGAGCACATTTTACTATTTATAGGCTCAGCCTGGAGGGCTGAGGCTCGGTCTGGAGGATCGAGGCTCGGTCTAGGTGACCGAGGTAGTTGAGCACGTTGATTTATTATAGGCTCAGCCTGGAGGGCTGAGGCTCGGTCTGGAGGATCGAGGCTCGGTCTAGGTGACCGAGGTAGTTGGCTAGTGAGGCTAGGAAGAGTAGGCTCAGTCATGAAGGCTGAGGCTCGGTCAATGGGACCGAGGCTCGATCTAAGAGGTCGAGGTGGAGGATAGAGCAGTCTTAAAGACTGGGAGAAATTGGCTAGTGAAACTAGGAGAACTACTTGATTGCTTATTGGTGACTAACATGCGCATTCGGTTATATGATTGATTATTTGTGCATGTGTTTAATAACGGTCATCACGTAGGAACCACGAATATTAACTCGGGCACACGCTATTATCCATATTGTCTATGATATTTAACTTCCCGAGCAGGCAGCCTACGCATAACAAAACGCTAGCGCATGAGAATACATGGCACTCAAACTTTACGTCAACGGATGTCGGAGTACATCACATTCTACGCAGAACGTAACACTAGTGCACGAGAATACATGGAACTCAATTTCTACGTCAACGGATGTCGGGATACATCACCTCCTACGCGGCACACAACGCTAGTGCGCAGGTATACGTGAAACTTAAGCTATACATCAACGGAGGTACGACACATACGACTGTCAAGGCGAGGCCTTTGAGAAGAAACGATGACGCAATCTAACGACGACGCTAGATTCCTGTCAGCAGGAGAACTAACAATCAGGAAACGACAACTTGTCACGCGATCCTGCAACGACACGAATCACGCCAGGGAGAAGACTATTGTCTTCGCAATCCCCCCCTACCTAACTAACGACGAACACGCTATGTTCGACATTCCATGGTAATGTCACCTAACAATTGGTCGTCACACGAAACCCCAGGTAAAGTCCTCAAATTTCTTTTATTGAAATTTCGAATTTCACACTTACTGAGTAGATTTTCGTATCTCTACTCCTCTTAATGGTCATTGTATTACGATCATTTCTTTACAAGTTACATACATGGTTTTTCGTTATAACCATGCCGAAAGTTTCTTGTCGATACTTATACTTATTGTCGGATTACGCTAAAACCAAGTTCAATTGTTTGAACTTGCTCATTACACTTATTCGATTCGAGACACCATATGATGTATTGGGAGCATCATATTCAAATCAATTTTTAATGAACACTTCATTTGTTCCGAGTCGTGGTAAACTTCTTTGGTATTCGACTCCATTAAATTGTTGATTTCGACACCTCGTGGTGGTGTTTTCACTTATTTGAACCTTGCGCTAAACTCGTTTACGTACCTTATGCACGGATTTAATTATTCATTTATTGATTCAGATTAAATCCGCTTTGAATTATCACATTACAACAGTCTTAGCACAATTGTGTGTTAAGACAATGGTACACAAATTCATTTCATATTCCGGTGTACCTCATAACGGTTCTTTCAACATCGATCGAATGCTTTGCGACATCCATTGCTTCTTCACCTTCGATCGAAAACATTGTTTCATTGATGTTCCATCTTCAATTGAAAATTCTTTGATGTTTGTTTTGGAACAAACATTCATATTTACTCCATTGCGCTTTCAATTGACTTCAAACACGGTGAATTTGTTTGATCACCGCTATTATTGAATTATTTCAATCACTACGACACTTTGTGGTGTCAGTACAAACTTGTAGCTTGGGCTAATTATGATTGAGCGTTTCATGCAAAACACAGGTGATACTTGTTCGATCACCTCTATTATTAAATGGTTTCATTCATTGCGACACCTTGTGGCGTCGGTATGACTTGCAGCTTGCGCTGAGCACGATCGAACGTTTCATGCAAACTATTACATTTGAGATTGTTGATTCTAAGTTCATTCAGTGGATGTTATTGCTTCTAGAACTCAGTTACTTATTGTGAACGTTCTTATGGAATTCGATTGGTCGAAGTTCCTGTTGGATCCCTGTTAACTTAGTCACATTAGTGACTGTACCTATACGTCTCGTTTCCTTTAACATCAATTACTGAGACACATTTCTTTTAAACTGTTGGGATTCCTATTGTGAAGGAATGCCCTTGAATTCACATGATTCGAATAAGTCTTGTTTCGATTACGCGGTCATTTACTTTGTTATTATTCGGACTTACCTGCAAATAACACAATTCTGGGGAGATAACATAGTCTAAATTTCGAGGACGAAATTTCTGTAACAGGGGGAGAATGTGACAACCCGTGATTTACGGCTCTTAATTACGTGATTAACAGGTGTTTAACGCGATAATGAATAGTGGTTACAGCGCGAATTAACTTAATTAGGCCTCTGGAGTGTCTAGGAACGTCTATCCGTCTTTGCAGTGCGCGAACGGTGGTTTACAGAGAAACCTGTGAAACGTTAAACGGCAACAGATTGAAACCGAACAGGATACTGACAACGCCGACTGATATTAAATTTTTACGATATATTTGAGCTTCGTAATTATATTTTTGTGACTATAGTCGAAACCGGATAAAAAAAAACGGATTAAAGACGGCAACGATACAAATTTCCGCGATTATTACCGTGATCGACGAACGGGCGTGCAAACAACGACTACCGACCGTATTTTGTGTATTTTAATTTTTTTTGACGTTAAAACGGAGTTCGGGTTTTATCGACGGGTCTCGTAGAAATTTCGGGCCACTTACTCACGAGATGGGCTTGTGGGCCCTGGGCCCAAGCCTAAACCTACACATAATATTTTAGATCTCTGCTACAAGATTGTTTCTTGTAGATCTTCCCAAAAATCTCATCAGGATCTAAATAAAATCTATAAGATTATAAAATCCTCTCAAAATCTAAACTAATCTCTATAAGAGATCTTATTCCCACGGATGAAACAAGTATCCTGAATACAATTTAAATACATAAAGGACAATAGAAGCCATTCTCTCTATTAATACACTGAACATGATCTTCTCCTCTCCATCTCATAACACTCACAGACAAGAAAATGCAGACACCTCAAACCTTTCCCCCTCTCCTTCTCATCTGATGATCGGAGCCGGAATTCCGGCTGTATTTCCGGCCAACCACACACGCATACATACATCCATACCTCCTCTCTCGATTCCCCTCTTTCTGGCCGACACCCGCACCCCTCTCTTCGTCTCTCACCTCCGACTACACCCAAACACCCACTCGACACCCCCCTTTTTTTTCTCGATTTACAGAACGGATCACCACCACCATAGTCCGGTGGTGGTGCGGCGGCGTTAACCAGAGAGAGAGAGGGAGAACCGGCGGTCAAAGGCTCGGACCGCCGGTCGGCCCATTTATCCGATGGTCGTTCAAGTCTAGAAGAGAGAGACGAGCAGGTGAGAGAGAGACAGAGTGAGAAAGAGCAACCCGAGAAGGGAGAGAAGCTGGAGAGAAGAAAGGCGGTGATGGCAGCGCCGCCACTGCGGTGACGGTGGTGGCTGGGTTCGACATGTTTTCCGGTTCGAGGTATGTTCGGTTCGAGATTCCCAATTATTTTCGGTTCAAGAATGATTTTGATTTTGGCTCAGCTGGTTCACATGTTGGTTCAAAGTTATGGTTCGGTTCGGGTTACAGTCAACGGGTTTCGGTTCGGTCAGGCGGTTCGGTCGTGGATCAGTTTTGGCTCAGATTCAGTTTCGGTTTCGGTTGACTCGGTCAACCGAGTCAACTCAGTCAGCGGTTTCGGAGACGGGCTCGGCTCAACTCGGTGCATTTCGGCTCGATCCGGTCCAACTCAGTCAAACTGAGTCAAACTCAGTCAACTCAGCGAGTTGACTCGGTCAGCTCGACTTTCGACTCGAAGAAGTGGTAAAGATTTTAACGGCGTTACTATTTCGTGTTTTATACTTTTAACGTATCACGTGATAACGAGCTCTCGAAACCGACTAATTATAAATTACATTCGTTATATATTTGACAAGTTTGCACATAGTTGAATCTTGATTAAATTGTGTTGAATTTTTGAAAATAAAACGACAACTTGTGTTGTCGGGGCGTCCAAAAATAGAGGAAACTCAGCCCGTTTTTCGAGAAAATCCGTAAAATAATTACGTTTTATTATAAAACGAAGCATAACCGATCGACTGCAAATGATTTTTATAAAGTAAAATACAAGTGTATAACATTTCGGATAACACTTTACAACATCACGACAACGACGATTTGGATGTCATTTTCGACGATTCTTTTACTAAAATAAATATAATTTATATATTTATTTCAAATGTCGAACAAAACGAAATCATTTCATAAAAATAAATATAGATTATATTTATTTTGCAAACGACAAACAAGACGACTTCTCTATATGAAAATAAATATAGATCGTATTTACTTTCAAAAGCAACTCGACGATTCTTTTATAAAATAAATACAACTTTTCATATTTATTTTATACGCCTAAATGGCACATACGTATATTTTGACAAAGATCATACGAAACGCGATATATAATACGAGTTGGTTATATGATATTTTCATATAAATAATCTTTTTGTACACGTACGACTACTCGAGACGGCTAACACACTCACGACGATATATTTATATTTTTATATAAATAATTATTCATTTTAAGTCTCTCGGAAACTAAGTCTCTTTTTCAAGACTTATTAAATTGCTAATGACACTAAACGAGACTTAACAAGTATAACTTAATCATTTTCATTAAGTTAATAACTTACCGTTGAAACGTTCGATTAACGATTCGGTAGAGCTCGGTGACACGTAGTTAGTTACTACGTTTATTTAGAAACTTATTAGATATTCCGTGTTAGGAATATTGTAGAATGCACGCTAGCGAGTCTCATCTTGGAAACGACATCACAAAGTCGTAATTAGCTAGCTTTGCACAGGAATATTCAGGTGAGTTCATAACCCCACTTTTTACTGTTTTACATTTTTGTAAATGTTTTCGGGGTGGAAAGACATGCACGGTTTGCAAAACATACAAAGTTTAGAACAAACGCAAAACTCGTATTTCTAAATCATATTACTAAGGGATTTCGAGGAACTCAAATGATTTACGAAAGGTTTATACTAAACATACCGGTTTCTACAAAACAAATGAGTATTATCAAAATGTGAATGATTTTCATGACTAAGGACGGATCAATTGGTGATAATATATAGAGAATGAGGAGCCAGCCTTTGTGGCTGGGGAGGATCAGCCTTAGTGGCTGGGGAGGATCAGTCTTTGAGACTGGGGTAAAGTACATGTACAATGATTACAGACATTTTTTTTACACATGGTATGGCTAGCGTAAGGAGGGTTAGAACGTACAGATCATGTGAGTGGGTAGGCGGAAACTTGAGGCCATTAATCCTCAAGGTAGGACCGAGGGACAGGAGCGGTAGATCTATCTGGGTGTAGCGAGCCCAGCCCCAGGCCCAAACAGAACGGACCTCGGGGTGACTTTGTGCCCAACGCATAAATCCGCTAGGTTTGAGTCTTCCTACTTGCACTTCACACTTATCAATGGCTTTGCAAACCATTGGTGATCTCTTTTTCCTTATTTGCTACATACCAGGGATTTTATACTTACGAAACATACTTGTTCATACAAATTAAGCACCATGTTTTATACAAAATTTAAGGCATAAGATTATGCGGGTCAAAGTCAGGGTGGACATTGATGATTTTACGAACATTACAAAAACATGGTCTTATGAACATAACGTGTTACAAACACAACGTTTCCATATAACTTTGCAAGAAAATGGTTTTTTTTAAACTCATTTTCTCAATACTACTTCAAAAACCGGTTATTCCAAAGATTTATTTCAAATCTTTCACAACTCAAAGGATTTATCTCAAACCTTTCACAACTCAAAAGATTTATTTCAAATCTTTTACAAACAAACTATGAACTCGCTCAACTTTATGTTGATTTTTCGCATGTTTCTTTCTCAGGTTGCATTTTAAGATAAAGCACGGTTGGAATAGGAGAACCATCGAGATACGAGTTCTTAGTGGGCGTTCAATTTCTAAAAGACTTAGCTTTGTTTGCTTCCGCTGTGCAATGACGATACCAGTCCAGTCACGCCAAGCTCTGATAATTTCGGGGTGTGACATTTCATAAGCAATCAACACACACACCTCACTCTCTTTCTCCCTCTAGAAATCAATCAAGATCAAACACCTCCATCTTCAACTTTCCAAAATCCAAACACTAGGATTTCATACATACATGGAGGTTCAAAGATGATTTAAGGCATTTTCAAGACTTGGGAGCACACTTGAAGCATTTGCTCAAGCTTGGAAGCTCTTGGATCTTCATCTTTTTCTCTTATCAACTTGTTCATCCCTATCCAAGTGCTAGTAGTAAGCTTCAAATCTTGTACTTACATTTTTTTTATGTGATTTATGTTTAAACACAAATGTACAAGTCATCATCTTGAAGCATGTTAAAAAAAATTACATGAATCACTAACAAAGACTAAACAAAACCAATATGATTATGTGGTAATTATGATGATTCTTGATAATCTTTGAAGTTATGACCATGTAGTAAACTTATCTTGCATCTTCATTTTTAAAAAGTATGATCTAAACACATGCATGTTTAGATCTAGCAAGATCCATTAACATGAATGTTATGAACTTGTAATTTTGTTTAAAAATGTTTTTATAAAACATGAAATACATAGATTGGTATAAAAATCATGTTACAAAAATGAAGTCTTTAAAAATATATAAACAAAGTTTACATAGGCTTTGTTCAACCGAAAAGTTACATGAACATGTTAAGAAAATAAAGATGAACACTTTAAAACATGATTTTTGAACTAAACAGGATTTCATATAAGTTCATAATGCTTCATGATAAGGTTTTAAGTTTATATTGTTATTTTGGAAGAACGGAAAATCGTTGATTTGAAAAAGTATATAAAATCATGTTTATAAAACATGGGAAAAGTCCATAGTTTAAGGGAAACCATGGAAAAATTTTTATAAATTTTAATCACGATTAAAATATGTTTAACTAAAGATTATTTTGATTAAAAATGATTAGAAACTTTAATCATGATTATACAAGTTATATGGTCATCTAGGTTATCAGTCATAACCCAGACGACTTACTTGGTCATCTAGGTTATCAGTCATAACCCAGACAAGTTATATGGTCATCTAGGTTATCAGTCATAACCCAAACGACCTACTTGGTCATCTAGGTTATCAGTCTAGGTTATCAGTCATAACCCAGACGACTTACTTGGTCATCTAGGTTATCAGTCTTGGTTATCAGTCATAACCCAGACAAGTTATATGGTCATCTAGGTTATCATTCATAACCCAGAAAAGTTATATAGTCATCTAGGTTATCAGTCATAACCCAGACAAGTTATCTGGTCATCTAGGTTATCATGCATAACCCAGACAAGTTAAAAGTAAACTTTAAACATAAATCCAACCTATTAAGATAAACCCACTTTTATAAGAACACATGGGCTAGACCCATTCAAACATAAACAAAGAAAGCAAACGAATACAAGAACCAAAAACGAAATTCAAGATGAGATACTTGTACAAAAAACAAACGTAAACCTAAGTGTCTAATGAGGTTAGAACACTTGTAGGTTGAGTAACAAACGAAGAATCCGAAATCAAAACGAGTTTTGCTTGGAACGCAAATTAGTGAGTACATAGTCCCCTCTTTTACCGTTTTCAAATGTTTTGGGGTGAAACATGTGTACCTATTTGTTGGGATTGAACCCTAGCAGAGGAACAGATAATTAAAGCCAAAACTGGATCAGAGCAGTGGTTTCAACATCTGCTGACCTCCTATCTACTGATCGTACAAGCTACTGACCGTCAAACTGCTGCTCAAGTAAAGACCTGATGAAAGACTAAAGCTCTGTTGTTCAATCTACTGCCTTGAGTCAAGCACTTCTGATCCGGATAAATACTGCTGGGTTCACAACAGTGGAGGGATGCAGCAGTTGTTTATTCTGTCTTTATGAAATGTAATGTAATAAGCAGTAGTTAGTATAGCAGTGTTTGTATTGATCAGAGGTTAGAGTTTGTTAGGAGGTTAGATGTCACTTTCATGGTGATGTCAGCTTTGATGCTCAGTGGTTTGCTAGTGCCTATAAATAGAACAGTGTTCTGTACTGTTCTATTAGCTCTTTGCAACATCGTCTTCTTTGCACGAACAAACACTGAGCTCTGGCTGAGGGGGAGTTTGTATTCAATCATTGCAATTGTAATCGTAATTGAAATAAATTCAATCTTTCGGTTCATTGTGTAAAATGTTTGATCAAAGCAATACTCTCGTTTGATTGTATGCAAAGTTTGTTCCATCTTAATTCCGCTGCACACTCATCCATTTCCATCTTAATTTCAAACGTAAAATACAATCAAAACCAAACTCAGATCCAACAATTGGTATCAGAGCTAGGACAGTCAAATTTGATTTAACAATCATTTTGACATAAATAGTTCAGCTCAAAATCGTTGATATCGATAGTTTGTTCGTTTTTGTTGAAAACAGAGCAAGGTTTAATCACCATTAAAGTTGATTAATCAGTGTCTGTAAAACAACCAGAATGACGTCACAATCACAGGATGATAAGAATAACATTGGCTCGCTTTTTAAACCACCCATGCTTAAACGTAATGAATACAACATCTGGGAGAGAAGGATGGGTCACATCCTTGCTCAACAGAACACTGGATGTTGGAGGTCTGTTATTTTTGGTCCCCATGTTCCTACGGTGCCAAGTGCTGAGGATCCAAAGAAGTTCGTACCAAAACCTTATGAAAACTATACTGAAACTGATTTTCAAAAGTTCGAACTCGATGCCAAAGCATTTAGCATCATAGCATCTGCATTACCAAATGAGATCTATGCTGGACTGTTACATTGTAACAGTGCCAAAGAGCTATGGGATGCATTGAAGGAACAGTTTGGGGGAACCGAAGAAGTTATTGAAAACAATAGGGAAATTCTGAATCAGCAGTATGAAACCTTCTGTCACATTAAGGGTGAATCATTGACCCAACAGTTTGAACGTTTTAGTTGTCTCATCAGTGAGCTAAGGCTTGTTAAGGTTGAATTTCCAAAATCAACATAAAATAGCAGGTTTCTTAGATCGCTACCTGATAAATGGGACACAATTGCATTTGTTACTAGAAACTCTGTTGAGTTCAAAGATCTGACCCTGACCCAACGTCATGGTAGACTCCTGACCTATGAAAGGGAGTTGAACCAGAAAAAGAAGTTGCAAGAGTCTGGAAAAGCTACTGATGATTACTCATTCGGTAGTACATCTCTTCTGGGTCAGGAAGAATCTGGTAGCAATAGTAAGGAACAGGGTTATGATCATTTCATTGATATAACAGCTGGTGGTAACTTTACCAACCCTGATCCTCACTCTGCAAATTATGCTTTTACTGCAAACACTGAAAACCAGATGTCAGATAATTTGTGCTTTGAACTCAATGATTTGCAACATTTTGATCCCACTGACTTAGAGGAGATGGACATTTTGCATCTGTTGGCTTTGCTTAGTGTGAGAACTAGCAAATTCTACAAAAGAACAGGGCGAAAATTCCCAGGTTTACATGGGAATCTAAGGGTTGGGTTGGATAAATCGAAAATCAAGTGTTACAAGTGCAATAGGCTAGGTCATTTCGCTAGGGAATGCAGGAGTCAAATTACTGGTCCTATAATCACTCATCCTAGCTCAAACCCTAGACCTCAAAATCAAAGCACTGTGCACTATACCCAATATACCCCTGTAGCTCATGTTAACACTGCTCATTATGCTGCTGCCCCTGTGCATGTGCATTATGTCCAAATCACTGTTCCACATATTCAATATGTTCAAACCCCTGTCCCCCAGGCACAAGTGCAATCTGTTGCACCTCAAACAGCTGCTCCAGTAGTGGTACAACCAGATCAGCAAAGCTTTTTCACTCAAGGCTTTGTTGACTGGAGCAGCATGCCTGATGAGCTTGGTGATGAAAATTTTGCACTCTATGCTTCTAATGAACCTTCTAATGTTGAATTTTGTTTGATGGCATTAGAGTCAATACCAGGGGGGATTGAAACTGAAGGTGAACAGCTAAGTGATGAAACAGTGGATGAGGTGACTGAAGCAATTGTTAATGCAGTTGCTGGTGAATTGCTGCTGGGAGAAAATTCAGAAACCCTGATTGAACCACTGACAGACCCATGGTCCAAAGAGGATAAAGAAGAAGAGGAAGAAAAGAGAGCAGGTGAGAAGGAAGTAAGAGCTGATGATGAAGAAAATCATCAATGTGATTGTGCAATGACGACTGCTGCCAAGGTATCTCCTCAAGTTCTTGAAAAACTGTGTTCTGACAATTGCATTATTTCTTTTGCAAACATCAAAGAGGTAAATGAAAACCTTCGGAATAAAATCTTAAGTGATGAAGTCAAATTTGAAAGTTCTTTAAAAGAACTTAAAAACAAATTGACTGAAAAAGAGAAAGACATCAGCTGTCTTAAAGAAGAGCAAAGCATAACCAAAACTCAACTCCAAACTATGGTAGAAAAATACCAAGTTTACAAAAAGGAGTTGGAGTCCACCCAGATCACCTGTGAAAAATGGGTGGAATCATGCAAAGGGTATGAGGTTATGCTTGAAAAACAGATTAAAAGCAATGTAAAATTTGGTGTTGGTTATAGAAAACATGATGATGAAAACACTGCTTTTGAAAAATTTGTTCAAACCACTGATGTAACAACTGAGTTCATCCCCACAAACAAGAATGGCCAAGAAGTGAAAATCACTGATAAACTTGGTAACAAAATCACACTTGACAGACCAATGGGATCCTCTACTTTTGAGGAGCTTGAAAATTATCAATTTAAACCAAAATGGTCTGATGAGTGTGATATTCTTGAAAATTTCAAGCCCATGGACTTTACATCAACTGATGGTGTTAAAGCTCCAAAAGCTAAAGTCATTCCTCTCAAGGACATCCCAACAGAGGTTAAAATCTCTGCTGCAAAGGAGTCTGAAAAGAGAAAGAAGAGAGAAAAGGTCAATAACCTGTTTTGTGAATTTTGTGAGAAAAGGAATCATCTAACAAAAGATTGTTTCCATTTAAAAGCATATGACTTGAACAGAACAAGTGTTATTGTTCCTGCTAAAAGCTGCATTGTCTGTGGTAAATCAAACCACAAAACTCAAGCATGTGTGTATCTCAAAAACTTTGATGTGAAAAAGAATGAGTACACTGCTAAAACATCCTTGAGTTCATCATCATCATCTGTCAAATTCACCAAGAACCAACCACTGTTTGTGCCAGTTCAAACAGCTGTCACAAAACAGCTGAACCAAACATCTGTCAAAAGAGATGTTCAGGTTACTGATGCACCCCCTGCCAATCAGTTCAAAAAAGGCAAGGAAAAACAGTCTTACCAAAGGATTCAACACGTTTATGAGGCCAACAAAAGGCCCTCTAAACCTAAAGTGAACAGGCATCCTTTTGGGTACCAACAGGTGATTGGTCAAGACCCCCAACAGTGGTTAGCAAGAAACAGTACTAAAACTGTCCAAACCCCTGACCTAACCACTGTCCATCAATGTGCATCCATCCCAGACACTGTTGAGACCCCATCCAAAGCCTTATTGGCTTTGGAAACCCTAATGAACTAATCCTTTTACTTCATGTGCAGGGAGCTTCTGCCTGTTTAGATAGCCTTTGGTATGTTGATAGTGGAGGCTCCAGGCACATGACTGGATGTAAAGCCCTACTCAAAGATTTCAAAATTCATGGAGGGGTGATATATCCTTTGGGAATAACAGTAAAGGAAAGGTTCTGGGGTCTGGTACAGTACAGTACAGTCTGGAAATGTAAAATTTGAAACTGTCAATCTGATTGACAGTCTGAAATTCAACCTCCTGAGTGTTTCACAAATGAGTGACAAGGGGTATGGGTCATTCTTCACAAAGGAGTGTTGTAGGATTGTTGGACCAGAAATGGTTAAAAAGATTGAAGCAATAATAAAAACTGGTCAAACAAAACTTGTTGCCCAAAGAAGTGGCAATGTTTATGTTGTTGATATGTCAAAAGAGTGTCCCAGAGCTGATGCCTGTCTGTTCTCAGCTACCTCTAACAAAGAGACAGAACTTTGGCACAGAAGACTAGGGCACACAAATCTTAAGACAATCACTGAAATTTCAAAAAATGGTTTGGTAAGAGGCCTACCACAAAAATTGTTTTCATGTCCTGAACATTGCATTTCCTGTTTAAAAGGAAAACAGCATAAAAGTTCTTATAAGTCCATTGAAGAGTCCAAAACAACCCAGTGTTTGCAAATGCTACACATGGATTTGTTTGGCCCAGTTCAAGTCATGAGTCTCAAAAAGAAAAGATATTGTTTGGTTAGTGTTGATGACTTTTCTAGGTTTACATGGACTTTCTTTTTACACTCAAAAGATGAGACTGCAGGCATTTTGCAAGACTTTGTGACACAGGTTGAAAAGCAATTTGACCTTCCAGTGAAAAGCTTCAGGAGTGACAATGGCACAGAATTTAAAAATAAGGAGTTGGATGCTTTCTGTGTGAAGAAAGGGATTGTAAGGCAGTACAGCATCCCTAGAACACCAGAGCAAAATGGGGTAGTTGAAAGAAAGAACAAAACTTTGATTGAGGCTGCCAGAACCATGCTTGCTGATTCAGGTTTGTCATTAACTTTCTGGGCAGAGGCAGTAAACACTGCTTGCTATGTCCAGAACAGAGTTTTAATAAACCCCAGGCACAAAAAGACTGCTTATGAAATTCTGTATAAAATCAAACCACTTATCTCATACTTCAAGGTGTTTGGTTGCCCATGCTTTATCTTGAACTTAAAAGATTCCATTTCAAAATTTGCAGCCAAAATTGATTGTGGTTATCATCTGGGGTACTCAACCACTGCCAAGGCCTACAAAGTGTTTAATACACGGACCAAGGCAGTGGTGGAGACTTTGAATGTAAAGTTCAATGAACTTTCATCAATGAAAATTCCAGCAAACCCTGCAGATCTGTTTGATCTTAATAAATTCACTTTTGAAAATACTGCTATCAAGACTAACAGTGCAGGTCCATCAGAGGATTCAACACCAGACTATGGGTATGAAATCATCATCCCTCAAAAGTCTGTCAAAATGGGAAGAGCAGCAGATGTACAAAACAGCTGTCAAAGCTCAACCACTGCTTCCACATCATCAAACACTGCTGACAAAAGTCCCCAAACAGTGGATAAAAGTCAGCATGTGTCCACTTCATTACCTCCCATTCTACCACCTTTTGAAGCCACTGATGCATCATCAAAGTCCCCAGCAGTGGTTAGCTCAGATGATACACATCTGCAGCCCTCACCAACAAATGCCATCATTCCATACCAAGGAGATTTAATCTACTTGAGATCCCATCCACCTGATCAAATAATTGGCAACATCAATGAAGGGGTGCACACAAGAAGCCAAACCCAAAACATTTGTCTTTTTACTGATTTTCTATCACTCCATCAGCCAGTCAAGTACCAAGAGGCACTGAAAGACAACAGCTAGGTAGAAGCCATGCAAGAGGAGCTCCAACAGTTTAAAAGACAACAAGTATGGGAGCTTGTACCACTACAAGAAGAGGTTAGTCCCATTGGCACAAAGTGGGTCTTCAAAAACAAAATTGATGAAAGGGGTATTGTTGTCAAGAATAAAGCCAGGCTTGTGGTTCAAGGTTACAGACAGGAAGAGGGGATTGATTATGATGAAACATTCGCCCCTGTTGCAAGATTGGAAGCCATTAGACTGTTCCTGGCATTTGCTGTCAACCACAACATGAAGGTGTTTCAAATGGATATCAAAAGTGCTTTCCTCTATGGTACAATTCAAGAAGAGGTGTATGTCTGTCAACCTCCAGGTTTTGAGGATCCATTTTATCCAGATCATGTCTACAGGCTGAACAAAGCCTTATATGGCCTGAAACAAGCACCAAGGGCCTGGTATGAAACTCTTTCCACCTTTCTACTCTCAAATGGTTTCAAAAGAGGTACCATTGATAAAACACTGTTTCTTAAATGGAGAGGAAAGGATTTAATGATTGTCCAAATTTATGTGGATGACATTATTTTTGGAAGCACATGCAACAAAATGTGTGAAGAGTTTAGAGAACTCATGACAGCTGAGTTTGAAATGAGTGCAATGGGTGAGCTGCAATGCTTTCTTGGTCTCCAAGTTCAGCAAATGCAAAATGGTACTTTCATTCATCAAAGCAAATATGCAAAAGAACTTTTAAACAAATTTGATATGAATGATTGTAAACCATGCAGCACACCCATGGCAACAAATAAGCTTGTCATGTCTGATGAAAAGGATGAGCTGATTGACCAAACTCTATATAGAAGCATGATTGGGTCTTTATTGTACCTAACTGCATCTAGGCCAGACATCATGTTTGCAACATGTGTTTGTGCAAGAAGTCAATCAGCCCCTAGAAAATCCAACCTTATTGCTGTAAAAAGGATATTCAGATACATAAAAAGTGCTCCCACACTTGGTAACGGGTATCCAGCTAATGGGAATATCAAGCTTTCAGGATTTTCAGACAGTGACTTTGCTGGATGTAACACCACAAGGAAGTCCACATCAGGAGGGTGCCAGTTTCTAGGTGATTTCTTAGTTTCATGGCAAAGCAAAAAGCAAGCAGCTGTTTCAACATCCACTGCTGAAGCTGAATACATTGTTGCTGCAAGCTGTACAGCCCAACTCCTGTGGCTTCAAAATCATTTGCTGGATTTTGGTATCACTGCCTTAAAGACACCACTCATGTTGGATAGCCAGGCAGCAGAAAATATCATCAAAAATCCAGTTTCCCATTCAACCACCAAACACATCGACATCAGACATCACTTTGTGAGGGATTGCTATGAAAAATGTTTGATTTCTCTGCATCATGTTCCAACTAAAGACCAGCTGGCAGACGTGCTCATAAAAGCACTAGACACAACCACTTTTGAAATATTGGTCTCTAGGATTGGCATGCTAAACATGGAATAACAAGCAAAATCTTGTTTTTCCATGAATAAAAGCATTAAAATGTTTTCAGAAAATCAAAACTCCATCCTTAAAAATAGCTAAAAATGAAGTTTTCATTAAAATCCTTAAAAGTCTGCCATAACCACTGTTTGTTCAAAAGTCTGCTCTACTTCAAAAGTCTGTCCACTGCTGAAAGTCAACCCCTGTTCTTTCACTTCTTTGATAAACTCTGTTGTTCAAAAGCAGTGTCTTATCCACTGATATGCTATCCACTGATAGTAAAAATCATCCACTGCTTCCATTTTACCATTGTAACCACTGCCTTCATTAGTCTCTTTCATAAAAGGACTGTCCTTCATTTCACCAGGGTTTGGCATGTGGGCAGTACATAGTGGTCAGTACTTTTGTAACCGCTGCCACGTCAGCCTTCATTTTTTCCTCTATAAAACCCCCACTTCACATCAAAAACAGGGTTTTACTGTCGAATTGAATTCTCAAAAATTCTCTTCTCAAAGCAGTTTTTCATCAAATTCCTTCATCATTTTCTTCGAACATCATCTTCAAAATGACAAAATCGAAGCCATCTGCAAAATCCACTTCCAAATCATCTTCGAAAGCGGCCTCTCAAAAGGCAACACCCACTGAAATTCCACACAAACCATCTCACAATCTTCTGGGTCTCCTCACAAAACCCGGCACTACAGACGCTTTCGATTCCATCCTTGCTATCATCTCCGCATCAAAGTACAAAACTTTGTTAACAGCGGATGCACCAATTTACTTGACAACCCAAAGAGAGTTTTGTAAGAATGCAACCCTTGAAAAACAAGGTGACAAAGTAACAGCCTTCAATTCTTCTCTAAAGGGTAAAGCCGTCAAGATTACACCACAATCAATTTCAGAAGTCTTTCAACTCAAGGATCAGGAAGGTAAAACTTCTTTCCCTAAAAATGAGTTAAAAATTGACTTTATTGAAAGAGGGTATGCTGACACAATGATGAAGAAAGCTACCTTACAAAAAGGTTTATTTCCTTCTGCAACAAGATTTTTATTCCATACCCTCCTAATGTGTGTTTCAAACAAAACCACTTCTTTCAATGAAATACCATTAAAGATTCAAAATCTGGGATATGCTATTCTTCAAGAAGAAAATTTTAATTATTCTCGGGAAATCTTTAATGATTTGGTTAACAATGTTGAAACAAAATCATTCTTACTGTTTCCAAGGTTCTTAAGCTATTATTTTGAAAAGAAATTCAGTAAGGATGATATTGCTGTAATAAACCAAGGTGACTATTTTCAAATGCACAGCTTAACTGCTGAAACTTTTTCCGGAATGTCAACACCTTGCAAAACACAAGCAGAGGTGCCTGAGCAGAATTTAGCAGCTACCACTGCTCCTTAGGTATCTGCTGCTGAGCCCACTGCTCAAGGTAATCAAAGCAGCAGAACAACTGTTTTGAAACCCACACCTAAAATCACCAAAAATCCATATAAAAAGAAAAATTCAAAACCCCCCTAACCCATCAAAAAGGCAACTCTGGAGGATGAGATACCAGAGCTACTGCCAGTGACAACACAAAAGTCACATGAAACCACTACTGCTACTTCCTCACAGCAGTTGGTACAAATATCTCAACCCATAACCACAGCTCCTCCTGCTTCTTCACAAAAAGAACAGGTTATTCAAATTGGGACACCACATCATGATGCTCTGAAATCACTTGATTTCATCATCCACAGCCCACAGCCCGGGGCAAATCCTTTTCCTACACCAAACATCACATCCACAATTCCCTCACCAACCAAACTTCTGTTGGATGCAATTGATTTGAACCAGGCACTAAACAGTCCTTCTCAATCACCCATCAATGAGAATATACCTCAACAAATGACTGGGTCTGCTGTATCAATCTTTGCTAACCCACCAACACAACCTGAGGAGGTTACACCCCTTGAGTTACAAGTAACTCTTGGTGGTAATCCAAGGGAAGCAGCCACTACAACTGCTGAACCCATTGGTTTGCAGTTGGACAGTGGTTACATTAATAAGACTTCCTTGGAGGCAATTCCTTCCAAAGCACCTCTGACATCCACCAGTGGACTTTTCTTGGCTACTGGCAACATCAAAAGGCTGTCAAGTGTTGAAGGGAGAAGACCTCAGTACCGAGAAAAAGGGGCATCAGTGGTTAATGTTTGGAGTACTCTCCCTACTTCAACCACTGATAAAACCACTGCTAGTGGGAAATCGGATGATCCCATTAAATTGGGTGATGATTTAAAGTACCAGAAATTGATGGAACGTGTTGAAAAACTTGATAACTTTGTTGCTGAACTCAAAGATATGCTTCAACAGTTGTTACAAGTACAAAAGGTACAATCAATTGCTGTTCCACCTCAAGCACCTGCTACAAATGAGCTCTAGAATCTATTTCAACCTTTTCTTCATCAACAAGCACATATGGCAGATCAGCAACATGAAAAACATGTACAAGAGCTGAGAAACACTATGGAGTCTAGGTTCAAGGCTCTAAAAGCCCAGATCTTACATACCACTGGCACTGCTCCTCCAACTGTCCTATTCATTGATCAACTCCCTGAAGATAATGCCAAAAAGGGGGAGAAAATTCAGGAGTGGAAGAGGAAGGGTATATATGATGGTCTTTATCTTGAACCAGAAAGAGAAAACATGACCAAAAATATCCCTATGCCAGATGGAAGCAAGAAAGTTGATGAGACCACAAATGCACTGGCTGAAGCAGTTATAAGTGTCAAAAAGGATATAGAGGCCAAGAAGAAAGCCAGGGTGGATCATCCAGATCAGGGTACTTCTGGGTCAAAGGATGATGAAAATCCTATTGATGAAAAGAAGAAGCCTACTAGAAAAGTAAGGCGACCCAAAACCACCAGACGTTCAAAGTCTACTCCAAAACCACCATCTGTTATCACTTCAACACACACCACTTCAACACACACCACATCCAATGCCTTACCATCATCACCACTAAAAACAACATCACCTCCTGCCAAAAAGCAGAAGACAGCAGATGTTACAACATCTGCTGTAATGACAACAGTGGTTGGAACACCAGTTGTTTCAACAGCTGTTAGTCAATCACAAACCACTGTCACTACATCCACCACCACTATTCCATCCAAAACATCATCAGCCCCTCCTCAAACTAAAAGGAGAAGGCTAATTCTGAAAGTTGATGACACTTCACCACCACCAAAATCTTTAAAATCTCTTGCACTTGACACAATACCAAAACCTGTTCCTCTCTCCTCAGTTAAAATTCACAAGCCCTTACCTCCTGCAGGTGTTCAATTTCCTCTTGAACTTGTAGCAGTAATAGATGAAATCAAATCCTTTTATTATGAGGATGGCCCTGCCAAAAGGAGTTTGCCATCAATTGAAGGATATCCCAGGCCTAAAAATGTTGATGAATATTTGGAAATCAAGGCTAAGCAAGCAGAGGATATCTCAAAGAGAAACACACAAGGGAAATCTGACAAAGAAATTTCACAGAACTATCAATATTTGCTCACACAAGTCAGATCCCTAGAACAATTTGCAAAAAATGTCAGTCAACAAATCTCAAAGAGAGCTGCTGTAACTCTGAAGAAAGACTACATTGAAAGCATCATGGCTCACAAGAAATACAAAGGAGAGAAACACATGTACAAAGAGTGGACCATTCCTGAGCTTGAAAATGAAGCAGCCAGAATTCAAGACATGATAAAAAGGAAAGTCACTCATACTCCTCCTGACTGGGCAAATTTTAAAAAGAATGTACCTGATAAAAAGGTAGAGCTAAGGAGAATGAAAGAGGAATTAGTTGCTGCTGATTATGGGTCTAAGCAACAAGTGTTGAGATGGAAAGAAGATAAAGTCAGGTCTACTTACAAAAGTTTGGAGAAGTTAAGAAAGACTGATCCTACTACTCCACAAAAGCCTGACTACTCCAAAGCAGAGGTCTCAAAAAGACCGCCAAAGCTGCAAATCAAGAGATCCACAGCTCCAGCTGGTGCAGCCGTCTATAAAAGAAGGCCACAGAAACAGCTGATTGCTGAAACCATCAAAGAGTTAATGGAAGGTGAAGACCTTGGAAAAGAGGGTATAAAGAAAATGATCATAGAAACTCTTGGTTTGGATCAACCTGCAAGTACTGCTCAGACAGTGTTCAATAGGCCAGCATCACCAAACTCCTCATCAAATAAAAATCTCCCAAGAAACCCACCAGGCTCAAAAGTACTAAAATGGGTAACTGACAAACAGACCCATGTATTAACTATGTTCAGGTCTGGTGGAGAAGTGAAGAAAATAACAAGGGAACAAGCTCTTGGCCTGAGTCTTGAAGATATGCAGGATCTCCTTGTTCTTCCACTTAGTAGGGATGAAGATGATACAGATGCCCTAGACTTTGAGCTACAACTTAAAGGTCAGATAAGAGAGCTGTTGATGAGGCAATAAAGTTCCACAATAATGAAGAGTTTTGGCATTATCTGTTCCAGGGGGAGATTGTTGGGATTGAACCCTACCAGAGGAACAGATAATTAAAGCCAAAACTGGATCAGGGCAGTGGATCCAGAATAAGCAGATGTTACATACAAGTCTCTACCCTTGAAAGTGGTTTCAACATCTGCTGACCTCCTATCTACTGATCGTACAAGCTACTGACCGTCAAACTGCTGCTCAAGTAAAGACCTGATGAAAGACTAAAGCTCTGCTGTTCAATCTACTGCCTTGAGTCAAGCACTGCTGATCCGGACAAATACTGTTGGGTTCACAGCAGTGGAGGGATGCAGCAGTTGTTTATTCTGTCTTTATGAAATGTAATGTAATAAGCAGTAGTTAGTATAGCAGTGTTTGTATTGATCAGAGGTTAGAGTTTGTTAGGAGGTTAGATGTCACTTTCATGGTGACGTCAGCTTTGATGCTCAGTGGTTTGCTAGTGCCTATAAATAGAACAGTGCTCTGTACTGTTCTATTAGCTCTTTGCAACATCGTCTTCTTTGCACGAACAAACACTGAGCTCTGGCTGAGGGGGAGTTTGTATTCAATCATTGAAATTGTAATCGTAATTGAAATAAATTCAATCTTTCGGTTCATTGTGTAAAATGTTTGATCAAAGCAATACTCTCGTTTGATTGTATGCAAAGTTTGTTTCCATCTTAATTCCGCTGCACACTCATCCATTTCCATCTTAATTTCAAACGTAAAATACAATCAAAACCAAACTCAGATCCAACACTATTCGATATTTTCATGATTTCAATTATATGATTATACATGATAGTACTTATCTTTTGACAAATTGATTGATTATCTATGGTTCAAACACTAATATTCAAAGATTATAAAATTAATTATTGGGTTGTACATATTTTATACATTCACCAAACCGATTAGTAGTACGATATAGCGCTATAGGACTAGACACCCCATTCCTGTTGTATGGAATGTCAGAAACCGAATTTTATCCAAATAGAAATTGCCTTTGTGGTATTTCTATAGTCTCTAAGGTGTAGTTTGATACACTAAGGTTTGAATGAATTCTAAATCACATTCTCTTTTGTGTATTTTGATATACTTCCAAAGTATAGTTTGATATGCTCTCATATGTGATATTATTTACTAAAGTATAATTTGATATACTATGTACAAATCCAACATATATTTTATTATTTACTAAAACATAGTTAATATGTTATTTACAAAACCAAAGCATAGTTTTGATATGTTATTTACAAAACCAAAGTATACTTATGATATACTACCGAAAACTATTATTTTAACAACTAAAGTATATTTGATATACTATCTGTTTAACTATTTTGAAACTAAAATATATTTTAATATATTACTTATCCGACTTTCTTAAAACCAATGTATATTTTTATATATGCTACAAACCTTTTTATCAAAACATTGTTTTACAAAAAAAAACATATTTTATACAAACTCATTTTTAATTGGTTATTCATTTCATTATGCATTATTCTTTATATCATCTGATTTCTTATCACTTTTTGTATGAAATATAAAAGAAAATATTTTAAAGCTCATGACTACTTTTGTTAAATATTTTCTTTAAACTTATAAGTCATGAATCTTGTTTAAATAAAACCTATGTATCTCACAGGCATTGTTATGCTGACGTACCTATTTTCACATGTGTTACAGGTGCTGCTATGTGGTGATTATTTGATGCATGCTATACATAGGATGGACTCGTGCCTTAGCGAATTTAAAATTTGAAAGACAATATTTGTATTTATCTGATTTGTAATAAAACAATGAGTTCAATAATTCAATAAAATGAAACTATTTAATCCATGGTTGTGAAATAAGGATTCTGTTACGACACTCCCAGACGTTTCCGCCACGATTTGTTTTTTTACGTGGTCGGGGTGTGACAGAAAAGTTGGTATCAGAGCCAATGGTTATAGGGAATTAGGTTATTTGTAATGCTTTGACCTAGACTATAACCTTCCTAGGACCCTAACACAAGTTATCTTGTGTTTAGTCTTAAAACAATACCGTCGCCTATCTTTAGGTAACAACCAAAACAAGAACACAAACTTCTAATCCGCTTTGAAAACCAATCATCTGTTCTAGGATGATTTATTATAAGGTTTTGAACCCTCAAAGTTTTCAAAATCTCATCAAAATTTGGGTCTTATAATGTGAACACATGCAATTTGGAAGGGTGGATGCTTGTATCCTGAGTCTTCTGTCTAAGGCTAGAGTGTTCGTACAAATCCACATAATTGGACCAGTCACTCTTACCTGGGAATTCTTGAGATGAGTGTCCATTTATAGGCTAAAGCAGGTCTTCGCGATACATTATATTGACCCATTTACTTTGATTAGTCACTGCGTGTCATTTGTTTTGTTCAAGGTAACGAACGAATGATCGCCTTCCTTGTGTTTTGTCGATGCTTTCAATAACCCATTTGTTTTTCCAATTGTCAACCTCACTCGTTTCTCATGTTTCCTTGTCCTTTTTAGACAATGCCTCCTCGACGAGATGCACAACCTCTAACCAACGAAGAAGTCGCAGCCCTTGTCTCTCAGCAAATGGCTGCTGTTCTTCCAGGCATAGTAACCCAGATCCATCAGTTATTCAACAACAATAACAACAACAATGCTCAGTGTAGTTTCAAGACCTTCAATTCTTCTAAACCTTTGAAGTTTTATGGGTCTCAAGGAGCAACCGCGCTCCTGCAATGGTTCAAAAGTTTGGAGAGCACATTCAGACATGTGCAATGTCCGAATGAGCGTAAGGTTGAGTTTGCATCCAGTGCATTCCAGAAGCGTGCTCTTACATGGTAGAACGGTGTGATGCGTGATAAGGGTGCCGATGTGGCACTAGCTCAAACTTGGGAAGAGCTTCGAGCTCTAATGATGAAGGAGTTTTTCCTCGTCATGAGCTTAGAGCGTTGGAAAGGGAATTCGACGATTTAAAGCAAGATAGTGGTGAACATCAAGCCTACACTGACCGTTATGAGGAACTGAGCCTGTTATGTCCTGCCATAGTTACGCCTGTGGATAAGGCGATTGAAAAGTACATTGATGGTCTTCCTGACCTAGTTCAGGATATCGTTACTGGTAGCAACCCTACTACCGTCAGACAGGCCATTGAATTGTCTGCTACCCTGACTGAATCCCAGATAAGATTTTTCGAAAGGGCGACCCGAAACCATCTGACAAGTCTGCACAAGAAGAACTAAAGGATAAACACGCCGAGACATCAAAGAAGAAGAAGCGCAAGGCTTCACAAAATTGTGCAATAACTGCTCAGAACAACCAGGTTGCACCAAATCAGCCAGCACAACCTCGTACAAGGAAAAACTATGTTGGTACCGCACCTTTGTGCAACAAATGCAACCGTCATCATCTGGAGAAAGTGCAGTGTCACAAATGTACCCACTGTGGGCGATTGGGACATTTGGTCAATACCTGCCGTTATGCTAACCAAGCTGCTGCAAATCCTGTTGCTGCTTAAGCACAGTTCCCACCTGGGTCGTGTTATAACTGTGGTGACCTTACTCACTACCGAAACAATTGCCCAAGACTTGTTAACGCAAATCCAGCGTGTGGACGAGTGTTCAACATAAACGAGGCAAATGCGAACGACAATGCAGTAGTGAACAATTAGTCTTTTGTATTTCTTTGTTTGTTATCCTTTGACTTTTGGAACAATTCAGCTGCTACATATAAATAAAATTTGTTGTTTCAATTTTATCTTACGAAACTGTTACGTTTGTGTGTATGGTTGATACAACCCTATGATGCCGACACCAAGGAACTGTGTTCCTTATATGTTAGTCATACGTCTGTCGACTTCGTCTTGTATCTAGTCTTGTATTAGATTAGTGAGATCAGGGCACGAAAAACGTGAAAATTTTGTTTATAGGTATTTCACACGAAATAACATGTAAGTAATTTCGTACGAAATCACATGGGTATTTCGTACGAAATATGATTTCGTGTGAAACTAATTTCGCTTGGACTATTTCGTGCGAAATTAGGTGGCCTATAAATACATGTTGTGCTATCTCATTTGTAACGATCTTGATTTCGGCAACGAAGTGCTGCCGAAGTGTCTACAGCCTTGTAATCGATCTGATATCAATCAAAAGACAGTTTAAAGTGATTTCTTGTGTAATTCAGCTGAAATAACTTCAATATGACTGAATTCCGCCTCTCATATTGTTGAGACCTCTTCTGAACGACTCGTTTTGGTCGTGAAAACGATCCTACAAGTGGTATCAGAGCTCAGGAGGAAGAGTTCTTACCATTTCAGCTGCAATTTCTGATTTCTACATTTTCTTTTCAAAAAATAAACAAGTTTTAACGATCAAAATGACTTAAATTTCACACATTACATGCGAAACATTGTTTTAACAAAGCCTTGAGAAAATTGGACTTAAAATCGACTTAAAAATTTATCAATTGGACAAAAATCAGATCGAAAGTATGACGTCAGCAGTATTTCACGCGGAATAAGCATCTTATTTCATTTGAAAACGCTATTTCATGTGAAAAGTACACTTGATTTCGCACGAAATCAGTATTTCGTTTGAAAATTTGGTTGATTTCACACAAAATCATTATTTCGTGTGAGCTATTTCACGCGAAAGCACTATTTCGCACCAAGGTGGTATTTCGCTTGACTGTTTAGTACGAAAGCATCTATTTCATTTGAAAGTGTAGTATTTCGTACGAAATAAGTATTTCGTTTGAAGTGTATTTCGTTTGAAGGGTCATTTTGTGTGAAAAGTTGATTTCGCTTGAAAGGTCATTTCGCGTGAAAGGTGTATTTCGTTTGAAAGGCTGTTTTTGTGAAATTTGAAAACCGAATCATGGAAAACGAGTTTTATAATGCCTTTGCTAGTCCGATGACTATTACTCAGAGTACGATGCTAGAAAATGAAACAGGGACAACTCAAAAACCGCCTAAGCTCATGAGTATCGAGGAGTATAGTGGATGGGCCGAACGTTTTGAAACTTGGGTTCAAGCATATCACTTAGATGCATGGGAACATACTGAAATTCAATATAGTAGACCAGTTGGGGATAATAGAATAAAACGTGCTATCAGAGATCTGAGTGTTGAAGAGAAAAAGAAATACAAAGATGAAAAAATGATGGTTAGTCTTTTGCAACAAGCTATTAAAGAAGACATTTTGATTTTACTTCAACACAACGGAAGTGCACATTCAATATGGACAGAATTAGAAGCAAAGTTTCTTGGAAGTGATGAGATGATCAAAAACAAAAAGTCGCTTATGAAAAAGGAATTTGACTTATTCCGAGGACTAAGAAATGAAAACACCAAACAGATTATAGAAAGATATTTCAATTTATTGAAAAATATGAGCAGATTGAATATCAGAAAAGATAATGATGAATTGATTGAAAAGTTGGCTGATGCGTTGCCAAATGATGAGTGGGGCACGTATCTTATGATGTTGAAAAATAAACCAGGTTTTAATGATCTAACGCTGAGTGAGTTTATTAAACAACTTGAAGCCCAAGAGATGGAACAATGAAAAATAGCAAGAATGAAGAACTATGATGGGGAACAAGACATTGGTTTGTATTACAAAAGTGGTGTTAGTGAAAAAATCAATCTTTCACCAAAGATTGAAACTGCATTCAATGCAAAAAGTTCTTCTGAAAGTTCATCTCAAGGATCAAGTAGCAAAATGGGATTTTCTTCATATCCATCGTTTGATCCAAATTTTTCAGCAACAAAGAGTGGCAAAGTTCTCCAATGCAACATTGCACTCAATCTTGAGAATGATTAGAATTACTCAGAAGAAGTGGCAAAAAGTCATATGTCTTTGTTAGTAACTGTGTTAGAGTCTTATGGAAGTTTAGTTGCAGGAAGAATCGGAAATCCAATGTTGACAAAAGAGGATTACGATCAGATCGATGCTGAGGAGATGGAGTTGATGGATATAAAGTGGTGTTTGGTAAGTGTGTTGAGGAGAGCTAAAAAGTTTAAACAAATTACAGGAAGAGATGATTTCAATGATGCAAATGTTTCTACTTTAGGATTTGATAAATCTAAAGTTACTTGTTTTCGTTGCAGGGAAAAAGGGCATTTTAAGAGAGAATGCACAAATCGTGAAGCAAGTGGAGCTCAAAATCCCTTTGGAAACAATGATTACTATCGGAAAGCAATTTATCATCAAGTTGCTCAACAGCCATATCAACAACAACAGCCACAAACTGCACACGCTAGGAAGGTGATTGAAGGGGAGTCATCAAAGAAAGCTTGTCTTGGTAATCAAGATAAATATATTTCAGAAGAAAGTAAAGCATGCTTGATGAACAAGGTAATAGATCAAGATGATGAAAGACTTCCAGAAGGTTTCACTTGGGAAAATTTCAGTTGGGATGATTATGATCCTGACAAAACTTCAGATCATAAAGCTTTTATTGCTCAAAAAGTTGACAATAATATTGATTATTGTTGGGCAGAAAAGATAACAAAATATTTAGCCAGGCAAGGTAAGAAAGTTGAAGAAGAACTAGTGTGATAAAGAAGCAGGACAAAGAAACTCCAGTGTTTGAAGTCAAAAAGGAAGCTGTTGCAGAAAAAGTGTCTGAGAATTGTGAAAACTGTGAGACTATGAAGAAACAAAACAGTGAATTGATTCACAACATGAACAGGCTGAAAGAATCATATGATGTCTTAAACAAAGCGATGAATCAATACAATGAGTCAAGCAGTGAACAAGCTACAGCTATGAAAACACTTCAAGGAGCATTGATGACGAAACAGATAGGCATAAATTATTACATTGAGAAATGTGCTAAACTTGAACGAAAATTGGAAACCCAAAGAATAGAAACTGAAAGAGTTGACAATTTACTGAGAAGTTACTCATGTGTTTCTTATGTGATTGACAGGATTTATCCTACTGTTTAAGGAATGAAGGTATTTGAAGTAAACACTTCTGAAGAAAAGGAATTTGAAGATAAGACATCTGCAGAAAAGGAGTCTGAAACAAAAGAAGATTCTAAAAAGAAGATTTCTGGTAAGAAACCAAGTGTCACACCCCGACCACGTAAAACAACAAAACGTGGCGGAAACATCGGGGAGTGTTGTAACAGAATCATTGTTTCATAACACATGGAAATTTAAATATTGTTTTATTAAGTACACGAGTTACAATGTCTTGACATCAAAGAAACATAACATAAATAACTAGTCTTGCATCTTTTATTGTCACTAAGGCCTATGTCCGCCTAAGTGTGTATCTTGATCAATCCTATGCTTCATTTCCTGAAACACATGTGAAAATAGGTACGTCAGCATAAAAATGCCGGCGAGTACATAGGTTTTGTGAAAATAAGATTCATGACTTCTGTTTAAGAAAATGTTTAGTCATGAACCTTGTAATTTGCTTTGTCTTTGTAAATCATTTGAAAAACAATAAGTTCAGATGATACGTATAAATAAGAGAATAATGCATGGTTAAATGAATAACCATGTAAAATGAGTTTGTATAAGTTAAGTTGTTTATAAAACAATGTATTGTGAAAAGTATGTTATTTGTATAAAATGTTATATGTCTAAATTGAAATGATTTCAAATAACGCAACGATATGTAATACCATACAATCATTTATATATAGGAAGTACCAGCAGCGTATCCACCATGCTTGTATCATATTACACACGCCTCGTTAATTAAATCACTTACTCAAACCAAACCAACAATGTAAGATGTCTATGTTTAAACCAACTTCCAAATGTATTGAAATAATATGTTAAAATGTTTATGTCCATATGTAAATCATGTAATGTATAACCAATGTCAAAAGTGTTTAAGTGTCAAATGTAAACCATGTAATGTGTAACCAAAAATGATATGTATGGCTAGTGAAATGCATCAACTAAACCATATGCACAAGAACATAGTATTGAAGTAAAACTTGGTTTAAATCAAAGTTATGTTCTGTGAAAATGCATACTATACTGATATAAACATTTATGCGGTATTGTGAAAATTCATACATCCAAGCCTTGCGACAGTCGGATAACTATGTAATAATGAGTTATCTAAAGAATATGTATTCGGATTCGGTCATTCCTTACGTCCAAACAAACCCGAGATTTCAGGAATGGGATTTGTCAAGTCCTATGGTACCACTACCTACTACCGAGCGGCATGATCGGTGTTAATGAATGTACATTGTCTCATTTAAACAAACCAAATGTCATAACAAAATGTAAGCATGTGGTGAAAACAAATGCTAAGTATACAAATAAATGAACATACATAGCATGTGATGTGATGTGAAACGATGTACTAAGTATGAACTAAATGGACATACATAGCATAAAATGTAATGTAAAACGATGTACTAATAGTGTACTAATGAACATAGCAAGCATATGATATGAAAACATGGAAAAGCATGAAAGTAACAGGTAGGCACATGTGTTTCACCCCAAAACGTTTGGAAAACAGTAAAAGAGGGGTCTATGTACTCACTTGAGATTGCTCAGAAGTCCTAAGATAACCACCAAGCAATGCTAGAGATCTCGGAATATCAAACGGCACCTAATATAGGTAACTACATTAATAAACCGGACCTAAATCGGAAGATCGGATAGAATGAGGGTTCGTAAACCAAATGAGTATGGGAACTCATGTAGTATGGTTTAACAAAGCCTACATACTAAATGAAACCTAACCTAAGTGCTTGTGACCCATTACGACCCGTTTAGGTAGCTTATGCTACTTTAACGCGTCGTTCGCGTGAAACGCGTTCGGACCGCCTTACTACTCCTATGACAAGTAATATATGCCTTAACATGTCTAATATGGTTGTCAAATCAGTTTAGATGTCAAAAGTTATGTTACATATGATTAAAACGGATTTTGGCATCAAAGGGGTATTTTGGTAATTTACCTAAGGCATATAAACTACCTATCATACAACTACTTAAACGAAGCGACCATAAGGTATAACCTCGTAAGGTTATTCCCTATATACTATGGTCACCTAATGTGCTTGGTCGGATCCTAATGATCGACCAAACGGGTCGGGTTCGAAAGTATAAGCGATTGTTTAGATCGCTTACCAGACGACCCTATATAAGCACTAAACTAAAAGTGACGAGCTAAGCATGTTAAAACATGCTTAACTAAGTTTTAGAAAACAGGTTTGGTATCACAACAAACGGTTGTGATACCTAAGAGTACTTTGGTTACAAAATACGCAAAAATGCGTATTCTGACCGAAACTACGGCTCGTCACTGAGCCTTGATAACGTGGTAATCAGTAGGTATAGTCACTAGGGACTATAACCATCGTGATCACGCTCACGTTATGAAGTTCAAACGAACTTCGCATCGACCATAAACTGGTCAATGCAGAAAGTCAAACAAAGTTTGACTTTCGGACTCGAAAGCGATAAAAGAACGAAAGAATACTTACGAAAGGTCCCCGAATGCTAATCTAGATCCAAATAACTCAGGTATGAAACAATGGTTTCAACTTAGAGTCTTTTAGATCAGATTCTAGTGAGGAATGAGTGAAAATGGGTTGGGTATTTATAGTAAACCCACAACCGTTAGGATCGTTTCTTGGAAAAGGGGGCACGATCTAGGCCGTACACTTGTCAAAATGTTGTGGTAACAAATTTTGGCCACCATAGGAGATTAACATGTGGCACTTGACCTTTGGGAAGTGTTAGGGGCTGCTAACTTATGTTTAAAATGGCTTTTTGCTGCATTTTTTTATTTTTTTATTTTTTTTATATATTTTTTTTGCAGTTTTGCAGTTTTGGTTCCTGAGCGCGTATCGTTGTGTTTTGGCACTTCTAACACCCGTCAAGCCCATTTTTAAGCTTCACAAGGATGTTAAAGTATAGGGAACATGAAACATGCTCAAAAATATGCCGGATGTCGGTTCGTTTAGCCGTACAATCGCGTTGTTCGGTTAATTACGATGGAATGCGCATAAGCGTGAAAAACGATCCAAATTGCGTGACGAATGGATTTTTCTCATGCCAAACACTAAACTAAAATATTTTAGTGCTTACATAAATTTTTGGATGTCCGGATGTATTCAGAACGTGAGTTATGCGCGAAAATGCAAACTTGTGCACTTTTTGACACTTTTAGTCCCTGAATGACCCAAAAGTTTATTTTAGCACACCGAACCCCTCAAAGCCTATTTCTAAGATATTTAAAGGATATTTATGGTATGTTTAACTTATGGTCATGCTCCGGAATGTCTGTCACAGTTCAAATTGGCATACTTTCGCAGTTTGTCAAGTTTAGTCCCTGTAAGCGAATTAGCTTGTTTTTGCCATACCAAAGCCTTCAAAACTTATTTCTAAGTTATGTAAAGGTTATTTAAGGTATGTTAAGCCTATATCACTATTCCGGAGTGTTTGTTTCATTAAACTGGTTATATTTACGCATCGGTGCGCGTATAACCTTCCAGAAAGCGATTTAGAGTTTGGAATTGAACAAAAATTGATATGTGCAAATGATACACATATTTTTACAAATCCCAAGCATGAAATATAATAATTCATTGGTTTGGTATTTGTTTGATGGCCGTGGAGGCACAGGTGTTACTGTCTCCCCTACTTTAGGAAATTTCGTCCCGAAATTTATTTAGAGGAAACTCGTGAGAGCTTGAAAACATGAAGTTGAAAAGATCGAACAACATTGGTTAGGGCTCTGAACTTCTAGTAACTTTAATAACATCATGATCGCAATGTAAGAGGGATACTTATATACAAGTATATAAAGCGTCATCGGTGCGTCCACTGTACCTCCATTGCATCGTTCTCGTTTTGTTATTGTTGTCACTATCGGTTCTTACACATAATAAATCTTACTGTGGTTACCGTGCACTGAATCTCATAATTATGTACGCGTCCATAATTAGACAATTCCTTGCATAGTTCACACAGTCTATTTTATAATGTGTAGGGAAAACCAAATGAACAAACCTGTGATGAGTGTGACTAGACCACCATAGGGTCCCTTTTATTAAATCAATAAATGATTTTAATAGACAACCAAGGAGTCTTTTCAGCTTATATCATCACATGTCATTCTTAACCAGATTTTTGAATCAATCTTTTTTACTAGACCACTAAAAGGGTCTCTTATGAATCAAGGAGTGGTACTATATAATCCAAGGGTCTTAATTCTTACATAGAAGCCCATTAAGGATTTAAGGTAGTACCTTTTTTTTGAATATCCTACTACGAATCCCTCATATGAAGATATGAAAGATTCTACGAGGATTTGGATAACAAATATCCAGAGTATACGAAAACACAAAATGCATAAAAGAAAACACAAGATGCATGAACACATAGTCATATAACCACAAAGATTGTTTATCTAGATCTTTAATTTGTTAATTTGTTTTGCTACAGAGCGCAAGTATTTAAAGCACACTAGGAATCCATCTCGTGGATTTCATTTGGTACTTTAAACATTATCAAGAATCTAACTATAAAGATAGAAAGATTTTTTTTTTTTTTTAAAGAAAAATTCGATTTCGATTATAAGGAACCGAAATGTTCGAATTTAGGTACATAGGGAATCCAATTAAGGACTCTGATTAGTATGACGATTATCCACAAGGATCTAATTGTGAAGATAAAAAGATCCCATATGGATTTTAGAAGTTGAAGATGTTTTGAAACCTTGCACTGGACGTGCTTATGTCAAAACATGAAGTAAGAATGCTTATGAAGTTGAGATGCTTGATATGTCAAGGCGACATATGAAGCAGAATTTGAAGGTTAAGTCAATGTATGAAGAAAATATTTTTGAAAACTATGCATGAGGTTCTAAAAAAAATGTGTTCAATGTTTCTGAAACCTTATATAAAATACATTTGAAATTATAAAGTAGGTGTACTAGGTAAGTATATTTATAAAAATGTTTTAGAATCATGCGAGATGAATTTTGAAATTATGTATAAGGTTTTTGAAAGACATGAATGATGCTTTTCGAAATCGTGCACTTGATAAGAAAATGTACTGTGTTAATATTGTTTTCAGACTATATGAAACATTTTGAAATTAGGAAGGTTGGTTTTGATAACGTGGCCAATGTTTTTGAAATAACATAGACAATGCATTTAGAAAAATTGTTTTCAAACTATATGAAATGTTTTGAGATCATGAAGATTGTTTTTGAAATACTTGTACTGTATATGTTGAAAAATCAAAACGTAATGGGTATGAGATTTGGAAATACCCTTAGTTATTTAACCAAGGATTCAAAGGCACAGATGTGCAGAAGCATGATTACTCATAATGTCACTTTATTTTCTGTACTTTGTTTCTTATTAGAGTGAAACGAGTACTTAAAATTTTCGAGGGAATCATGAGTGATCATTTGAAAGAGAGAAATTACAAAAGTAGTTTGTAAGGAACATAGTTCCTTAATGTAGGTATCATAGGAAAAGTCATACACACAAGTAACTACACTTGTATATCAGAATTTGTGAACAATAATTTATTTATGAACAAAACAGATTGTTTCACATTACAAGAAAATAAAAGAAACAAAGGCATAAGACAGCAACATCCTTTGTTCAGCCAATTGCTCATCCACGGGTTGGATTTGCACTGACAATCTTCGGGCAGTTGTTCCTGTAATGGCTCGTCTCGCCACAGTTGTAGCAAGTACCACGCGGAAAACGAGCTTGAGTAGGGTTGACTTGGGGTTGATTTAGACCACCTTGGTTTGGGTTACATCGACAAGTACTTGCCAGGTAACCAACTCGTCCACATGATACACACCGACGGCACTGTAAGTGAGCTAGGTGATGCCCCTTACATTTGTTGCATAATGGTGCCATTCCCTTGTATTGCTTCTTAGCAGGTGGTGTTGCCTTCTGGCTAGGTCCTGCTTGATTTGGTATAACTGTTGCGGGCTTCCTTGAAGCCTTACGCTTCCTTGATCTTGGTGCAGGCTTGACTTCTGCTTCCTTCAGTGGCTCTTGAGTGACTTCATTGTCGAGACGAGAGGCTTCATTGTTGAGACGAGCCATGGCAATGCCTAAATCCACAGTCTTCTGAATCACTTCGCCTATTTGCTGGGCAAATTTGGCTGTTCGCTCGGACATTTGACCAGTGCTGAGAGGAATAGACATTCTAGAAGAAAATGAAAGACAAAGGAAGAAACAAGTGAGAGGTTTATTGGATAATCAATACAGAATGGTATCGAATGAAAATTGTGATCATTTGTTTGTTACCTAAGGCAGACAAATGAGATGGTGACAAATCAAAGTAAATGGGTCAAAAATAATGTATCGCGAAGACATGCTCGCCTATAAGTGAACACTCATCCCAAGAATTCCCAGGTAAGCACAACTGGTCTCGCTTCTGATGAGATGTATACGAAGTGCTTGCCTAGACAGAAAACCCAGAATACAGGCATTCACCCTTCCAGTTTGCACGTGTTCACATTATTTAAAACCCAAAACCTTGACGAGGTTTTGAAAATTCAAAGGGGTTCAAAACCATATAATAGAGAGTTCAAAACCTTACAATAGAGGGTTTAAAACCTAGTAATCAATCATCCTAGAACAGATGATTAGTTTTCAAAGCGGTTTTGAATTTTATGTTCTTGTTGTGTTTGTCGCCTAAGGATAGGTGACAGTATTGTTTTATGACTAAACGCAAGTAAACTCGCGTTAGGGTCCTAGAAAGGTTATAGACTAGGTCAAAGTATTACTAATAACCTAATTCCCTATAACCATGAGCTCTGATACCAACTTTTCTGTCACACCCCGACCACGTAAAACAACAAAACGTGGCGGAAACATCGGGGAGTGTTGTAACAGAATCATTGTTTCATAACACATGGAAATTTAAATATTGTTTTATTAAGTACACGAGTTACAATGTCTTGACATCAAAGAAACATAACATAAATAACTAGTCTTGCATCTTTTATTGTCACTAAGGCCCATGTCCGCCTAAGTGTATCTTGATCAATCCTATGCTTCATTTCCTGAAACACATGTGAAAATAGGTACGTCAGCATAAAAATGCCGACGAGTACATATGTTTTGTGAAAATAAGATTCATGACTTATGTTTAAGAAAATGTTTAGTCACGAACCTTGTAATTTGCTTTGTCTTTGTAAATCATTTGAAAAACAATAAGTTCAGATGATACGTATAAATAAGAGAATAATGCATGGTTAAATGAATAACCATGTAAAATGAGTTTGTATAAGTTAAGTTGTTTATAAAACAATGTATTGTGAAAAGTATGTTATTTGTATAAAATGTTATATGTCTAAATTGAAATGATTTCAAATAACGCAACGATATGTAATACCATACAATCATTTATATATAGGAAGTACCAGCGGCGTATCCACCATGCTTGTATCATATTACACACGCCTCGTTAATTAAATCACTTACTCAAACCAAACCAACAATGTAAGATGTCTATGTTTAAACCAACTTCCAAATGTATTGAAATAATATGTTAAAATGTTTATGTCCATATGTAAATCATGTAATGTATAACCAATGTCAAAAGTGTTTATGTGTCAAATGTAAACCATGTAATGTGTAACCAAAAATGATATGTATGGCTAGTGAAATGCATCAACTAAACCATATGCACAAGAACATAGTATTGAAGTAAAACTTGGTTTAAATCAAAGTTATGTTCTGTGAAAATGCATACTATACTGATATAAACATTTATGCGGTATTGTGAAAATTCATACATCCAAGCCTTGCGACAGTCGGATAACTATGTAATAATGAGTTATCTAAAGAATATGTATTCGGATTCGGTCATTCCTTACGTACAAACAAACCCGAGATTTCAGGAATGGGATTTGTCAAGTCCTATGGTACCACTACCTACTACCGAGCGGCATGATCGGTGTTAATGAATGTACATTGTCTCATTTAAACAAACCAAATGTCATAACAAAATGTAAGCATGTGGTGAAAACAAATGTACTAAGTATACAAATAAATGAACATACATAGCATGTGATGTGATGTGAAACGATGTACTAAGTATGAACTAAATGGACATACATAGCATAAAATGTAATGTAAAACGATGTACTAATAGTGTACTAATGAACATAGCAAGCATATGATATGAAAACATGGAAAAGCATGAAAGTAACAGGTAGGCACATGTGTTTCACCCCAAAACGTTTGGAAAACAGTAAAAGAGGGGTCTATGTACCCACTTGAGATTGCTCAGAAGTCCTAAGATAACCACCAAGCAATGCTAGAGATCTCGGAATATCAAACGGCACCTAATATAGGTAACTACATTAATAAACCGGACCTAAATTGGAAGATCGGATAGAATGAGGGTTCGTAAACCAAATGAGTATGGGAACTCATGTAGTATGGTTTAACAAAGCCTACATACTAAATGAAACCTAACCTAAGTGCTTGTGACCCATTACGACCCGTTTAGGTAGCTTATGCTACTTTAACGCGTCGTTCGCGTGAAACGCGTTCGGACTGCCTAACTACTCCTATGACAAGTAATATATGCCTTAACATGTCTAATATGGTTGTCAAATCAGTTTAGATGTCAAAAGTTATGTTACATATGATTAAAACGGATTTTGGCATCAAAGGGGTATTTTGGTAATTTACCTAAGGCATATAAACTACCTATCATACAACTACTTAAACGAAGCGACCATAAGGTATAACCTCGTAAGGTTATTCCCTATATACTATGGTCACCTAATGTGCTTGGTCGGATCCTAATGATCGACCAAACGGGTCGGGTTCGAAAGTATAAGCGATTGTTTAGATCGCTTACCAGACGACCCTATATAAGCACTAAACTAAAAGTGACGAGCTAAGCATGTTAAAACATGCTTAACTAAGTTTTAGAAAACAGGTTTGGTATCACAACAAACGGTTGTGATACCTAAGAGTACTTTGGTTACAAAATACGCAAAAATGCGTATTCTGACCGAAACTACGGCTCGTCACTGAGCCTTGATAACGTGGTAATCAGTAGGTATAGTCACTAGGGACTATAACCATCGTGATCACGCTCACGTTATGAAGTTCAAACGAACTTCGCATCGACCATAAACTGGTCAATGCAGAAAGTCAAACAAAGTTTGACTTTCGGACTCGAAAGCGATAAAAGAACGAAAGAATACTTACGAAAGGTCCCCGAATGCTAATCTAGATCCAAATAACTCAGGTATGAAACAATGGTTTCAACTAAGAGTCTTTTAGACCAGATTCTAGTGAGGAATGAGTGAAAATGGGTTGGGTATTTATAGTAAACCCACAACCGTTAGGATCGTTTCTTGGAAAAGGGGGCACGATCTAGACCGTACACTTGTCAAAATGTTGTGGTAACAAATTTTGGCCACCATAGGAGATTAACATGTGGCACTTGACCTTTGGGAAGTGTTAGGGGCTGCTAACTTATGTTTAAAATGGCTTTTTGCTGCATTTTTTTATTTATTTATTTATTTTTATATATTTTTTTTGCAGTTTTGCAGTTTTGGTTCCTGAGCGCGTATCGTTGTGTTTTGGCACTTCTAACACCCGTCAAGCCCATTTTTAAGCTTCACAAGGATGTTAAAGTATAGGGAACATGAAACATGCTCAAAAATATGCCGGATGTCGGTTCGTTTAGCCGTACAATCGCGTTGTTCGGTTAATTACGATGGAATGCGCATAAGCGTGAAAAACGATCCAAATTGCGTGACGAATGGATTTTTCTCATGCCAAACACTAAACTAAAATATTTTAGTGCTTACATAAATTTTTGGATGTCCGGATGTATTCAGAACGTGAGTTATGCGCGAAAATGCAAACTTGTGCACTTTTTGACACTTTTAGTCCCTGAATGACCCAAAAGTTTATTTTAGCACACCGAACCCCTCAAAGCCTATTTCTAAGATATTTAAAGGATATTTATGGTATGTTTAACTTATGGTCATGCTCCGGAATGTCTGTCATAGTTCAAATTGGCATACTTTCGCAGTTTGTCAAGTTTAGTCCCTGTAAGCGAATTAGCTTGTTTTTGCCATACCAAAGCCTTCAAAACTTATTTCTAAGTTATGTAAAGGTTATTTAAGGTATGTTAAGCCTATATCACTATTCCGGAGTGTTTTTTGCATTAAACTGGTTATATTTACGCATCGGTGCGCGTATAACCTTCCAGAAAGCGATTTAGAGTTTGGAATTGAACAAAAATTGATATGTGCAAATGATACACATATTTTTACAAATCCCAAGAATGAAATATAATAATTCATTGGTTTGGTATTTGTTTGATGGCCGTGGAGGCACAGGTGTTACACCAAGTGTTGGTTATAACAAGTGTCCACCCCCGCTTGAAAATGGATATTCTCCACGAAATCCAAATTCAGAAAGAGTCAAAAAGGCGACAAACTTACAGTGGGAGTCTGAGTCTTCAGTTAATTTGCCAGAAAACATTGATGTCACGTTTAGATCATCTGACGCTGTTCATGAGTCCGAGTTAATAAAGAAAGTAGTCGATCAGGTGTTGGATAAGGATGAAACAGAGGAGTCCAAGTCAGAGTCAAAGTCTGAGACCAACATGTCAAATTCAACAGTAAAAAGGACAAACGGGTTTACAATAAAGAATTTCTATTATCAAAATCTAATTTGAATGACGAACCGTTCAATGTAGTTTATACTTTGAATGATTCAGACAAATTATATTCTGATAAAGATTTTCCAATAAGAGGTGTTAAACCAGAAATGATAAAAAAAGTTTTCAAACTAACAGAAATCAATATTTCTGAAATAAAAGATATGAATCTTTCTAGAAAACCTAAACATTACACCTCAAGAGATCAACAAAGATTAAACAAGAAAAAAGGTTACAGTTCTGGTTTTCAAAAGAAACCAAATCATAACGGTAATTTCAAAAAGAAAGGTCTTGGTTTTATTCCTCCGAAAAATCATAAAAATGAGAAAACTTATAGACCAAAAACTGTATTTATTTCAGGAACATCAGCAGAAGAAGAAGAAGAAAAGAAATCATTTTGGAAACAATCAAACAAAGAATTCCTTGCAAAGAAGCAAGAGGGAATGAAGAAGGAAGTTGCTCAAAAGAAGGAGACAAGGATCTGTTTTAACTGCAAAATAGTTGGTCACATTGCCAGGAATTGTCCAAAGGCAATTAATTCAAAACAGGGAGTCTCTGAAAAACTCAAAAAGAAAGTTGTTGAGAAAACCGAACTATCAACCAAAAAATTTAAAGGTTTTGAAAATTCAACTTTTGAGGTTGGTGAATGTTCAAAAAGTGTTTATAAAAGAAAAGTGAACCTTAACAATCAAGTGATAGTTCTAGCGATGAATCTGATTTGTCAAAATCAGAAGAGCTAAGATATGGTGATGAATTTGATTCCACAAAATCAAAGGAGCCACAAGTTGTTATGAAAGAAGAGAAATCAATTCCTCCTTTGGATGATGAAAATTTTCCACCATTGCGGGCTGAGAATTTGAAATCTAAAATTGGTAAAGTTGAAATTTCAAATCAATTATTTTCTGAAAAGAAAGAATTTGATATTGAAAAAGCTTTTAACCCCACAGTGCAAAACATTTTTGGAAAAATGATTGACAGAAAGGTCAAAGGGGTAAAGGAGTTTTATGAAGAGAAAACAAAGAAACCAGATGGAGATGGTTCATCCCGGGTTAGTAACTGGGATAGAACCTATCATGACTAAAACCCCGGACTTGCCGGAGCTCCCAAGTTGGTAATCGTGGAGCAGGAATCAGCATTATTCTTGAATTTGTGTGATTTGAGTAAACCTACAAGTGGTAGAAAAGTGGGTTTTCACTTACAAGTAGTTAATCAAGGTCATTAAGTTGAACTTGATTTAACTTTCATATAAGTGTCTGAAAAACAATGTGATGTTCATAACCCCATTTTTACAAATGGTAAAATCAACAAAACTTATTTTCCGGAAAAACCATTTTGATTAAAACAAACTTAAGTATTTTAAATCATAATGGGAAAATAGTTTGTTGTTAGGGGGAGTTCTAATTGTTTAAGCCAGGTGGATGGAGAATTGAAGCTTGAGAATCAGTTGTCAATTTCTTGTACAGTTTGTTTTCAAATTTTCCCAGAAAATCAAAATTGAAACATATTTTGATTTTAGGGGGAGTAAAAATTTAGAAAATTTCGAAAATTTGAAAAAATACAAAAACATGATAAAATTTCAAAAGTCAAAAACATTGAAAAAATGAAAAAGAGTTTTGTTGTAAAAAAGAGGAAATGATAGTACATCAGTGGACTGTCAAAGCATGCTAAAGATATGGAAAATTATAATGTGATAAACGGTCTCACTAAAGATGTGACGATAGGCTCAGCTAGACTAGTAGATCTGCGATAACGATACAAATTTAAATGAAAAAGCCTAGTTCTAGTGGAAAACACGGTTGAAAGCATAGTACTTAGTTTTGTCCTTCTTGACTGTGTGCCTACTCGGTAATCGCTGATTGTCAAAAGACATAAAACTGGTTAAGTTTGTGAACTTTCACAGCTTTACTGAAAAGTCACTGTGATTGTGCATTTATTTTGCAAAGATTTAAACTTGTTTTATTTCTTTATTTTGTTTAAGCATTGGACATCCTCTGCGTATACGTGAGTATCGAACTGGATGTTAGTGCCTAAACGTTCTGCATTATTTTCTTTGGTGTTTCGTTTAAGCTTTGGATCACCTCTGCGTATACGGGAGTATCGACCTGGTGGTTAAAGCCTAAGCAACTTCAATTTGGTTTTATTTTTTATTTTGTTTAAACATTGGACTTTCTCTGCGTATCGAAAGATCGACCTGATTGTTAATGTTTAAACATTTTGCGTTATTTTCGCACATATCACAGTTGATGAAAGTTTAAAAGCATTACTTGAGTTAGTGTATTGCATGATGAGGGGATATGTTGAGATCGTGGGGTCCATAAGAATTTAGTGTAAAATTAATATACCTTAATATATCGGTAAGCTTGTCGAAAGTTTTTAGTTTGAGTTTAAGTGGATAACAATATCGTCAATCTATGTAAATCGTTTATAACTTAAAATGATTAAAGCTTAACGGTGCTAGTGATATGTCTCCAAAAACTGATATGATCCTCTTACACAAACTTACAAAAAATATTGTTTGTATATATTTCTTTACTGCTTTCCATTAAAAACAAAAATCCAAAAATATTTTCGGAGTGTTTTAGCATAAAATTTTGAAAAATTCAAAAAGATTTTATTTCATCTTATTTTCGACAACTGAGGTTGGAAAGCTGAGTTTCAAAATTCCGAATGCTAAACATGATGAACAGGTTTGGGAGAATTTGTTTTTTGAAATAAATATTGTGTTCTTTCAAGTGGTCATCAAAGATTGATCAAACAAGTGGTGATCAGAATTTAAAAAATTGGTAGAGTTTGTGCAGGTCAAAACCAGGTTACAATCTTAGAACCTAGAGTTTGAGCCAGGTTGTTCGATCTGTGAGCTGAAGATTGTGATTTCCAGACTGGGATCCCAGCTTATCGAAAGGGGGAGTCTGAAGATGTAAGAGCCAGTTACAGATCTTGGAATAACATTTGAAGGAGCCAGATTCGATTCCTGATGTTTTCGCTAGCTGATGAACTAAAGGAATCAAGAGATCTGATCAAGAGAATTAAAAAGCTCGAGTGCCAGTTTGAGATTCTGATCCTGAGAAAATAAGATAGAGAAAGAGATTGATTGAGGATGCTTACAATGGAGAATCTTTGGAGAGAACGAGAAGACTGATAAAGACTGAAGGTTTGACAACCGAAGACTCGACACTGAAGACTCGTCAACATTCGAGGGGGAGTCTGTTGGTGCATACGTCTGTCGACTTCGTCTTGTATTAGATTAGTGAGATCAGGGCACGAAAAACGAGAAAAATGTGTTTATGGGTATTTCACACGAAATAACATGTAAGCAATTTCGTACGAAATCACATGGGTATTTCGTACGAAATATGATTTCGTGTGAAACTAATTTTGCTTGGACTATTTCGTGCGAAATTAGGTGGCCTATAAATACATGTTGTGCTATCTCATTTGTAACGATCTTGATTCCGGCAACGAAGTGCTGCCGAAGTGTCTACAGCCTTGTAATCGATCTGATATCAATCAAAAGACAGTTTAAAGTGATTTCTTGTGTAATTCAGCTGAAATAACTTCAATACGACTGAATTCTGCCTCTCGTATTGTTGAGACCTCTTCTGAACGACTCGTTTTGGTCGTGAAAACGATCCTACATTATAAAACAAACCCCTCGTGTGGTTCTTTCATTTTTACGATCACTTATGATCTCCCCGAAAATCTTAAGCACTCGTTTCTTTTAAGAAACAAAGCCGAATTCCTATTAAGATCTTCCTATCTTCATAGTTAGATTCGTAAATATGTTTAAAGTGCCAAATGAAATCCACGAATTGGATTCCTGGTGTGCTTTAAATGCATGTGCACAAATCAACAACAAGTTAACAAAATCAAGTTAAACAATTATGTGATTATATGCTTATGTGCTTTCTTATATGTTTTGTGTTATTGTGTGATCCGAATATTCCTTATCCAAATCCTCATAGAATCTTCCATATCTCCATATGAGGGATTCATAGTAGGATATCCAAAGGTACTACCTTAAATCCTTAATGGGCTTCAACGTAATAGTTAAGACCCTTGGATTATGAAGTACTACTCTATAATTGGACCCCTTGAGTGGTCTAGTTAAAACGATTGATTCAAAATTCTGGTTAGAAATATCATGTGATGATATAGCTGAAAAGATCCCTTAAGTGGTCTATTTAAGGGGATCGTACGACGGTCTAGTTAAGGAGATCATGTGTTGATCTAGTTAAAAAGATCGTTCGTTGATCTAGTTTAAAAGATCCTTTGGTGGTCTAGTCAAGTCACTTCATGTTTATTCGATTGATTTTTCCCTACGCATTATGAAATGAACTGTGCGGACTGTGCAATGAATTACATAATTATGGATGCATACATAATTATGGAATTCAGTGCACAGAAACCACAGCAAGTTTTATCATGTGTTAAGACCTATAGTGATGAGAATAACGAAACGGGAACAATGTAGAAAGGAGCATGGTGGATACGCCGCTGGTACTTCCTATATATAAGTGTTCCTTATTACATTGCGAACGTAGCGTTATTTAAGTTACTAGAAGTCCTGGACCTTGACCAATGTTATTTTATCTTATACTCTCCGGCTCTGTTTTCAAGCACACACAAGTTTCCTATAATAGTCTCCATAGGAAACATTCTCCTATCTGTTGTTAAAAGCTCCATGCTTTTGTTACAACGACGACATCACTTTGACAGTTGACAAATTCGCTAAGAATCCAAACGTGGCCCCGAGTTTACTTGGGAACGAGAGGATCAAATGAAGGCGAAATATCCACATCTGTTTCCACAAGTTTCCTCTAAATAAATTTCGGGACGAAATTTCTAAAAGTATGGGAGACTGTAACATCTGTGTCTTTTAATCTTTGTAATTAAGTTTTTGATCATAAAACATGTTGTTTGATATCCAAGAATTTTGTTATTAACATGTGCCTTACATTATTTAGCAAAAGTTCATTTAAAAACCAAATTGTCCATGTCCGATGATGTGCGTTAGGTGTAATATAAGTTTAAGTATATTTTAAGCCCTTTTACACTTTTATTAGCCAAGTTTTAAATTTATAAAACACGATATTTACTACCACTAAACACACATATGGGCAAGTGCACCCATCGTGAGTGTAGTATAGTGTTGGTAAGATACCGAGGTCGTCCAAGGACACAAGAGCTTTTAGTACCGGTTTATCCTCAACGTCTAATCAAATCAAAAAGTTAGAAAAAGGTTTTAAACTAGAAAAATAAAAACTAACTAAAATGCTGAAAATAAAAAATAAAAATAAAAACAGATAGACAAGATGAATCACTTGGCTCCGACTCGTGTATAGTGTAACCTTTGATTATTTCCGCACTTTTGCACTTATTTAAGAGAATATCTTAGTTATTGTAGTAGGCCCCTCTTTTGAAGGTGACGTTACCCTTAACCCAGTAGTTTGAGTCAGCAAGGATACAATCCTAAAGGGTCGGATTATTGAAAGATAATTAATTAAGTTATTAAGGCATATTATGGTAGGCCCCTCTTTTGAAGGTGACGTTACACTCGGCTAAGTAGTCTGAGTCAGCAGGGATACAGTCCTAAGTAGTCGGTTATAGTATTAATAGTAGTTTAACTTATGAGGGGATCAAAGAGTTTGGACCCCCGCCATCCAATACCGTTAAGTATTGAAGGATGTCCTACTAAATTTGACCCAGGTCCTTTGCAGGATCTATACACTGAACAATGGCAAGACTCTTACCAAACCGTTCCCTTAACCCCTGACCAGGTAGCCAACATACCTCCATATAGACCGTGGAGATATGAATGGTGAAAATCTTTTATTTTATATAGACAGTAAAATAATGCCAAGACACCACGGACAAACGATAAGGAAGAATCACCTTCAACATAAGAAACTAGTTATTAAAGTCATTAATACATAACCAATTAAAAAGTGCGAAAGATTAAAAATAAAAAGTATTGCACTAGACACTTGTCTTCACCAAGTGATGTAAGAGACTTAGGCAAACATGGCCTTGATTGTCAAGAACTCTTACGATCAATCTTGGATCCCGAGACGACTCATACACTCTATGATGGACAATGGATGATGGTGGTGGATGATGGTGTTATGGTGGTGGTGGGTGGTGGGTGAAGTGTGAGAGAGGTGGTGTGCCAAGGGATGAGTTGCAAGAGATCCAATCACTCCTATTTATAGGCTGAACAGGAGCTCGGGCACGGCCCCGTGTCCGCTGGGCACGACCCCATGTCCATCCTTCTCTCTTTCTTCATTAATTGCAGTTTGGCTGTATTAGTTTACCACGCCCCCGTGTCCGCTGAGCACGACCCCGTGTGCAGAAGCATATCTGTACTATCATGATTTGCCTGGATTCTGCGAATCTTATAGTTGACCACGGCCCCGTGTCCGCTGAGCACGGCCCCGTGGTGGGCAATAGAAGCTTCTACAACTTTGTCTTGTCTGCTGGCACTTGGGCACGCCCCCCGTGTTCAGTGAACACGGGGCGTGTTCAGCCTTCTGTTCTCTTGTTTTGCTTGGGAAGATGTTGTCGTGAGGTCGGGCATGCCACGTTTGTTCCTTTTCTTGTATTTATGTTAGATTTATGCCTTTTTGCTTCTTTTGTTAATTTGAGCTCGTTTAATCCTGAAAATACAAAAGGAAGACAAAAACACACTTTTTCCAACATTAGTACTAAAAAAGGGTTAGTTTTATGCCACAATTGATGAAATTTATATGTTGCATTTTGCACACATCAAATACCCCCACACTTGAATCTTTGCTTATCCTCAAGCAAAACTCTTTATAATGTGGCTTTACACTCCCAAATGGAATGGGTAGAAGAGAAGGTTTTTTTTGGGGCTTGTCATAGAGTGTCGGGATTTCCAAGATGCTTTGTTAAGTTTTATTTTTATTTATTTACAATCCTATTCGTCATGATTTATTTAAAACTTTTCATAAGATAAATTACTTATTAGGGCATAACATGCCTCTTTAAAATTCTATTTATATACAAGTTCACATACCTCACGGGGGATCAGTCAACACTCGGCCGAAGGTGTATTTTTAGTGAATCACTCGAGAGCGGCATGGAACTTACTCCTACCATAGGCTTGCCAAGCAATCAATCCTCCTCCTTTTTAACTATATACCTTTGTAGATATCAAAAGGACTTTTTGGGTGAAGGGTTAGGCTTGGGTTAAAGGTAGGTGGTTGGGTTAGTGGTTAGTAGAAAAGGGCGAAAGGCGTAAAAGCGTCGGTTTTCGTAAGACTTTTTATTTTTGAACTTTTTATTTTGATGAAGCCTTTATTCAAACAAAGTTATTTTTGATAAACTTGTTTGTTTATTTCTTTTGCTTCATCTTCATCATATATATATATATATATATATATATATATATATATTTTAAAAGTCATACGAAAAACTGGGCTTGTTACTAAAACAAAGGGTTAAAAATAAAAAAAGGTTTTGGTGGGTGAAGGGTGTTTGGTTTGGGTTATGAAATGAAAAGGTTTAGGCTCAAAAGGGTTAACTAGGGGGATTTTGGGTAGGTGGTAAAAAAAAGAAAAAATAATGGTGTAGAAATAAAAAGGGTTAGTCCAAATGCCTCCATCATTTACTTACTCGGGTTTAAGTTGGTAAGTACCGGGAATGTATCGTCGTGGCAAGTTCTAGAGTTGTAAGAACCAAGCGGCTATTCACACAAGAAACGAAAGATGAGCATTTAGTTTAAAGATATGTATTTGTATGCTCAATAAAGGCTCAAAACTCACTTTTGTGGGAATGGGTTTTTATGTGATCAAGTATATATAATCAAATTTTAACTAAGCTTGTCATGCCGTTTCATAATTTTCTTATGTTTGTTCTTTTTTTCACGACGCTATCGGTTGTAAATTTGTAAAAATAAAACCTTTTTAGAACTTGAATTTCCCGAGTTAAACCTAGACAAGTAAAAAAATGAAAAAAAATTTTGAAAAAAATTTGGGGTGATTAGCGGTTCCAATAGAGTTTTGTGTAATGCTTGTTATTAGGACTTGCAAAATTCAAGGTTTTAGCATCCCCCCCCCCCCCATACTTAAATTACACATTGTCCTCAATGTGTCCCAAAAATAAGTTTTTAGGTTGATTGAATGTGTAAAAAGGTGTTAAAAGCAAAAATTTATGTTACTGGGCGCCTGGACACGGCCCCGTGTTGTCCGGGCACGGCCCCGTGTTGTCCGGGCACGGCCCCGTGTTGTCCGTGCACGGCCCCGTGTTCAGGTGCCAGTAACAAGTAATTATCAAAAGAACCAGAAGCCTGGACACGGAGGCGTGTTGGGTGAACACGGCCCGTGTCCAGTTTACCTGAACTGGGGAACTTCTGCAGATTGTTCAGCACGGGGCAGTGTTGGGTGGGCACGGCCCGTGTTGAACCTGCAGTAACGAGAAAAATTCATCGGATGGCCCTGTTTTCCTGCATGGGGTGCTGGTGCAACTTTCCCTTGTTATCCTTTGTCATCCCGAGTGTGTTTTATTCCTGAAAATTAAAACTAAACTAGAAAACATAAGAATTAATCTAAACTAAACTAAGGATAGTTCCGCGGAATGCCTCCGTGGTGTGCCACGTTTATAAGGGTCCTTGGCTAGACCCAAAGCCTGGTCATATGTTACTCAAGTGGGATGTTTTGCATCCCATGTTGCACCGTCGGAGAGCATCATCCAAACTTCAGTCAATGACCTTCATGTAGTTGACCGGGTCTTCGTCTTCTACTCTTTTTCCGACTCCAAACTTTACTTCCTCGTCTCCAACCTTCAATGTTAGTGTTCCATCATTCATATCTACCACTGCTTGGGCCGTAGCTAGGAATGGTCTTCCTAGGATGAGTGGTACCTCGGTATCTTCCTCCATATCTAGTATGACAAAATCGGCCGGAAAGACAAATTCATCGACTTTGACCAATAGATTTTCAGCGACACCTTGTGGATATTTGACGGATCTATCGACGAGTTGTATGCTTATTTTTGTAGGACTAGTTTTTCCTAATCCGAGTCGATTGAACATTGATGAAGGCATGAGGTTGATGCTTTCCCCGAGGTCGGCGAGTGCATTACGAATGGGGGATTCCCCAATCGAGCAAGGAATTGTGAAGCTTCCAAGGTCAAGCTTCTTTTGTGGGAGTTTGTTGAGTAGCAAGGCGGAGCATTCTTCGCCTAAGTTAACTAATTGCAATGATTCAATTTTCCTTTTATGGGTGAGGAAGTCCCTCATAAATTTTGAATATTTGGGCATTTGGGTTAGGACTTCGATAAATGGAATATTAACATGCAATTGTTTTAGTAAATTTTCAAATTTTGCGAATTGCTCATCGGTCTTTTGACGAACTAACCGACCGGGGTATGGAACCAGAGGAGTCTTAGCGGGCTCTTGAATTGGTGGAGAAGCCTTCTCTTGTTGGGGCGCGGGTGGAGTCGTGGGTTGGCTAGACTGGTTTCTATCGGTTGGTGGAAGTGGAGCCTCCTCGGGACCCACGGTACGGTTTCTCAATGTTATGAGATGTACTTGTGCCTTTGGGTTGGTTTCGGTATTGCTTGGTAACGCGCCTTGTGGCCTCTCGGAGAAATTTTGAGCTATTTGATTTAATTGTTTTTCAATGTTTTGAATGCTAGCTTGTTGATTTCTAAAATTTGATTTCAATTGTTGAAATCGATCCGAGTTTTTCTTTTCGGTGTCGGAGACGAGGCGAGATATAGTATCTTCAAGCCTTTCTCGTCCACCTTGTTGTTGAGAAAAAATTTGTGGTTTTTGAAAGTTAGTTCGTTGGCTTTGTTGGTTACTACTATTGCTGGGATCTCTCCAACCAAGGTTAGGGTGGTTACGCCATCCTTGGTTGTAGGTACCCGTTGGAAGACCCGACGGGCTAAGTCTATTATCAATGTAGTTTACCGTTTCTGTTTGATCATCTAGCTCTTTCATACAACTCCAATTTTCATGTGGCCCACCACACCCCTCACAAGCCATAACCGAGACCGTTTTTGCCATTTCTAACTTTTTTATTTTTGAAGAAAGGGACTTGATTTGGGCTTGTAGAGAAGTGCTTTCATAAACCTTATGGGCACCTAGGGCAATAGATTTATTGCCTCGGAGAGTGTGCCACTGAAAATTGGTTTGCGTAATTTCCTCAATTTGATTATATATTTCATTTGGGCGACGATTACCTAGAAGTCCCCCGGAGCTAGAATCAAGTGTTTGTCTTGTGTGTGGCAACAACCCATTGTAGAAAGTAGATACTTGTTGCCATACCGCAAGACCGTGATGAGGACACTTTCTTAGTAGCTCCTTGAACCTTTCCCAAGTTTCATATAAGGATTCCCCATCATCTTGTGAATATGTATTAATTTCAGTCATTAATTTAGCCGTTTTAGCCGGAGGGAAATACTTATATAGAAACTTTTGGGCAAGTTCATCCCAGGTGTTTACCGAGCCAACTGGGAGGGTGTTAAGCCAAGCCTTAGCTCGGTCTTTTAGTAAAAATGGAAACATTCGAAGGCGGATGGCGTCATTTGATGCTCCATTGATCCGAAAGGTATCACATATTTCTAAGAAATTAGTAATATGTAGATGGGGATCCTCGTCCGCAAGCCCATGAAAGGTTGCGGAGTTTTGAAGCATTTGTATCAAATGCGGTCGAAGTTCGAAGTTGTTGGCTTTGACATTCGGCGCATTGATAGCGGCGCCGAGATTACCTACAGTGGGCCGTAGGTAATCCATGAGGGTACGTTGGTTCGCCATTGGAATTTGGTCCCCCGGAACTTTCTCATGGTTTTTAGCTTTAAGTCTTTTTCTGAGAAAGCGTTCGGGTTCTTCAAGAGGTTCTTTTATGTCTCTACTAGAACTGGAGCTCATACACTACGTAGGAAGTTCAAATGTGGCGCCTGGGTTCCAAGTCCTGCAGCAAAAACAGAAAAGAACGTTGGTCAGAAGGTTCACCACGGCCCCGTGCTTAGATGAACACGGCCCGTGGTTGGAGTTACAGTGATTGTTTTCTGGATCCCTGTTACTGGGGAGTTGGACACGGCCCTGTGTTGGACCGACACGGCCCCGTGCTCAGCTCTCTGTAACTCAGAAAATAAAAACTGCCAGTGACAATGCTGGGCACGGCCCGTGTCCAACCAGGCACGGCCCGTGCTGAGCTCTGCAGAAACTGAAAAATTAAGAAAAATCCAAAAAAAATAGAAAAATAAGAAAAAACGATTAGGTCGTTGATTCCTAACTTTCTTAAAATCTTTGTGTCCCCGGCAACGGCGCCAAAAACTTGATGTGCGTTAGGTGTAATATAAGTTTAAGTATATTTTAAGCCCTTTTACACTTTTATTAGCCATGTTTTAAATTTATAAAACACTATATTTACTAACACTAAACACACATATGGCAAGTGCACCCATCGTGAGCGTAGTATAGTGTTGGTAAGATACCGAGGTCGTCCAAGGACACAAGAGCTTTTAGTACCGGTTTATCCTCAACGTCTAATCAAATCAAAAAGTTAGAAAAAGGTTTTAAACTAGAAAAATAAAAACTAACTAAAATGCTGAAAATAAAAAATAAAAATAAAAACAGATAGACAAGATGAATCACTTGGCTCCGACTCGTGTATAGTGTAACCTTTGATTATTTCCGCATTTTTGCACTTATTTAAAAGATTATCTTAGTTATTGTAGTAGGCCCCTCTTTTGAAGGTGACGTTACCCTCAAACCAGTAGTTTGAGTCAGCAAGGATACAATCCTAAAGGGTCGGATTATTGAAAGATAATTAATTAAGTTATTAATGCATATTATGGTAGGCCCCTCTTTTGAAGGTGACGTTACCCTCGGCTAAGTAGTCTGAGTCAGCAGGGATACAGTCCTAAGTAGCCGGGTTATAGTATTAATAGTAGTTTAACTTATGAGGGGATCAAAGAGTTTGGACCCCCGCCATCCAATACCGTTAAGTATTGAAGGATGTCCTACTAAATTTGACCCAGGTCCTTTGCAGGATCTATACACTGAACAATGGCAAGACTCTTACCAAACCGTTCCCTTAACCCCCGACCAGGTAGCCAACATACCTCCATATAGACCGTGGAGATATGAATGGTGAAAATCTTTTATTTTATATAGACAGTAAAATAATGACAAGACACCACGGACAAACGATAAGGAATAATCACCTTCAACATAAGAAACTAGTTATTAAAGTCATTAATACATAACCAATTAAAAAGTGCGAAAAGATTAAAAATAAAAAGTATTACACTAGACACTTGTCTTCACCAAGTGATGTAAGAGACTTAGGCAAACATGGCCTTGATTGTCAATAACTCTTACGATCAATCTTGGATCCCGAGACGACTCACACACTCTATGATGGACAATGGATGATGGTGGTGGATGATGGTGTTATGGTGGTGGTGGGTGGTGGGTGAAGTGTGAAAGAGGTGGTGTGCCAATGGATGAGTTGCAAGAGATCCAAGCACTCCTATTTATAGGAGGAACAAGAGCTCGGGCACGGCCCCGTGTACGCTGGGCACGGCCCTGTGTCCATCCTTCTCTCTTTCTTCATCAATTGCAGTTTGGCTGTATTAGTTGACCACGCCCCCGTGTCCGCTGAGCACGACCCTGTGTGCAGAAGCATATCTGTACTATCAAGATTTGCCTGGATTATGCGAATCTTATAGTTGACCACGGCCCCGTGTCCGCTGAGCACTGCCCCGTGGTGGGCAATAGAAGCTTCTACAACTTTGTCTTGTCTGCTGGCACTTGGGCACCCCCCGTGTTCAGTGAACATGGGGGCGTGTTCAGTGAACACGGGGCGTATTCAGCCTTCTGTTCTCTTGTTTTGCTTGGGAAGATGCTGTCATGGGGTCGGGCATGCCACGTTTGTTCCTTTTCTTGTATTTATGTTAGATTTAGCTGCCTTTTTGCTTCTTTTGTTAATTCGAGCTCATTTAATCCTGAAAATACAAAAGGGAGACAAAAACACACTTTTTCCAACATTAGTACTAAAAAAGAGTTAGTTTTATGCCACAATTGATGAAATTTATATGTTGCATTTTGCACACATCATCCGCAGAAAATACTGTAATCCTGCGAAATGTACAGCATTCCGTAGAACGAAACAGTAATTTGTCCGAAAACCCAAAAATAAATATTATTTGTCATAAATAATATAACGGGTATTAAAAACGACACAAAATCCGCTCATAAATCTTATTGCTTTAAGCTGCACGGCTAATTCAGTAAACTGCCTGACAGCAAAGCCGGTACCGGAACCGTGTCGGAAATAGTAAAATTTTTAGTCCAAAAAGTTGGATTAATTATTTGGATAATAAAACATGCGCAAAAACAATTTTTGTCATATATTTATATAAACTAAACACAGTGTCAGTATTTAACCCGGTACAGGACCTGAACCAAATTTTTCAACCGAACAACGAACTACCAATTTTAGTAAGTTAGTTTTATCTAGTGTCACATTACTTTAAAATGTTGGACCTTGAAACTTTATAGAAAACTTCATCTAAATTATTAAATTTTATAAAGTTTATAAAGTATAACAAAGTTTTTATAAAAAATTATAAAACCTTAAACCACCCATGTCCATGGTTTTAGTGGGTCCCCCACCAACTCATCTTCCATTGATGCGTTGTAAAATTTAGAGAAGTGATTAGTGTTGGTGATGTGTAAGAAGAAGAGATGATCACAAGTTCACAACACTTAACAAATACATCTCACAAACCATTTCACTCTAAGTTTTTCATAAGCAATCAACACACACAACTCACTCTCTTTCTCCCTCTAGAAATCGATCAAGATCAAACACCTCCATCTTCAACTTTCCAAAATCCAAACACTAGGATTTCATACATACATGGAGGTTCAAAGATGATTTAAGGCATTTTCAAGACTTGGGAGCACACTTGAAGCATTTGCTCAAGCTTGGAAGCTCTTGGATCTTCATCTTTTTATCATCTTTTCAACTTGTTCATCCCTAGCCAAGTGCTAGTAGTAAGCTTCAAATCTTGTACTTACATTTTTTTTATGTGATTTATGTTTAAACACAAATGTACAAGTAATCATCTTGAAGCATATTAAAAAAAATCACATGAATCACTAACAAAGACTAAACAAAACCAATATGATTATGTGGTAATTATGATGATTCTTGATAATCTTTGAAGTTATGACCATGTAGTAAACTTGATCTTGCATCTTCATTTTTAAAAAGTATGATCTAAACATATGCATGTTTAGGTCTAGCAAGATCCATTAACATGAATGTTATGAACTTGTAATTTTGTTTAAAAATGTTTTTATAAAACATGAAATACATAGATTGGTATAAAAATCATGTTACAAAAATGAAGTCTTTAAAAATATATAAACAAAGTTTACATAGGCTTTGTTCAACCGAAAAGTTACATGAACATGTTAAGAAAATAAAGATGAACACTTTAAAACATGATTTTTGAACTAAACAGGATTTCATATAAGTTCATAATGCTTCATGATAAGGTTTTAAGTTTATATTGTTATTTTGGAAGAACGGAAAATCGTTGATTTGAAAAAGTATATAAAATCATGTTTATAAATCATGGGAAAAGTCCATAGTTTAAGGGAAACCATGGCAAAATTTTTATAAATTTTAATCAGGATTAAAATATGTTTAACTAAAGATTATTTTGATTAAAAATTATTAGAAACTTTAATCATGATTATACAAGTTATATGGTCATCTAGGTTATCAGTCATAACCCAGACGACTTACTTGGTCATCTAGGTTATCAGTCATAACCCAGACAAGTTATATGGTCATCTAGGTTATCAGTCATAACCCAAACGACTTACTTGGTCATCTAGGTTATCAGTCATAACCCAGACGACTTACTTGGTCATCTAGGTTATCAGTCTCGGTTATCAGTCATAACCCAGACAAGTTATATGGTCATCTAGGTTATCATTCATAACCCAGAAAAGTTATATAGTCATCTAGGTTATCAGTCATAACCCAGACAAGTTATCTGGTCATCTAGGTTATCATGCATAACCCAGACAAGTTAAAAGTAAACTTTAAACATAAATCCAACCTATTAAGATAAACCCACTTTTATAAGAACACATGGGCTAGACCCATTCAAACATAAACAAAGAAAGCAAACGAATACAAGAACTAAAAACAAAATTCAAGATGAGATACTTGTACGAAAAACAAACGTAAACCTAAGTGTCTAATGAGGTTAGAACACTTGTAGGTTGAGTAACAAACGAAGAATCCGAAATCAAAACGAGTTTTGCTTGGAACGCAAATTAGCGAGTACATAGTCCCCTCTTTTACTGCTTTCAAATGTTTTGGGGTGAAACATGTGTACCTATTCGATATTTTCATGATTTCAATTATATGATTATACATGATAGTACTTATCTATGATTTATATTGATTTTTTGTTTTTGAAGTAGTTTTTTTGTTGCCATGTGGAAGCACAAAGTCTGAAATCAGCCTCTTTTTCTTGAAGATTTGTCCATCTCATGCAGCAAAATGTTATTGAGTTACACCCTTCAGCCAACAATTTTGAATTTCCAATGAACGATGTTTTATTTTTTAACTTTTTTGCGTTTTACCGAGAAAAAGAAAGCCACTAAATAAAAGTACCTTAAACCTTGAAATTTGATCACGCTAAATCAATAATGTTTTGCTGTATGAGATGGACAACATTGTTAATCCTCAGTTAAGAAAGATGTCTGACAATGTTGTCCACCCCATACAGCTAAACTTTATTGAGAACAAACCTTGATAATGTTTTTGTATGTTTTGGGGTTATAAATTTGATGGAAGTTGAGGATAAAGTCAATAAGATTTTACTCAATGAAATGGACAATATCCTCACTTAAGGATTTTGTCCATTACATTGAGCGAAAGCTTAACGACAACCAAACTGAATTTCAAATAAACGTTTTGGTTTAGAGGATATTTGATGTTTGGGTTTTTTGGCGTTTCTAAGACGACTGGTATATATTAAATATGGCGTTTGGGTTTTTGTGTGTTTTAATGGAAGGTCTGAGATGTTATATATATAGGATGTTTTTTGGCGGTGTTTTTAGGCGGGATTTTATTATAATTAAGTTTGGCGTTTTATATCTAATGGGATTTTTAGATTATGATGGTGTGTGCTATTGTAGGTTAAGGCGGTAATTTTAATGGCGTTTTATTTCATGAGATGACGTTTTGTATAGAGAAGTCAAAAGACTTTTTTACCCTTAATTAAGCGTGCCACAGTAATAAAAGTGATGTTATTTACGAAAACGCCACTGCGTCATCTAGTCTATAAATTGTTTTAATCTGATGATCCATAACCGTTCTCTCCGTTCTCACACTTTTCACCGTTTTCTCTAAATCTTGACCTATATATATATAGGGATAGGTTAAAATTAGAACCATCACGAGTTGTGAGAACCGTGAGAACTAGGCCATCCAAAAGGTTTTTCCGAATTTTTTTCTCAAAAGTCATAAAAAATCACTTGTTTCGGCAAAACAAATTGCCGCATACCCACATTTACAGAAGGCGTAAAAATTATTTATTTTCGTACAAAATTTACGCCCAGGCGTAAAAAAAAGTTGCCTCAGTCAAAACTACCGGCTCGACAATTTTTTTTTTTACTTTTTTTACAGATGTGTTTATAATGTTTTCATCTACGTTTGTGCAAAAAAATTTTGGCCCAATTCTCGCGGGAACAAAAAGTTCTCACGGTTCTCGCAACTCGTGGCGGTTCTCATTTGAACCGAGCCCTATATATATATATATATATTTCCATGTGATTCAGTATCAAAAGTAGGTCGATAATACCCGACTACAAGGTTTGTATCAAATTTGTTGGGTGGGTTTCGACTGTAGGGGTTGTTCTGGTTGGGTGAGTTTTGACCATGGGGATGGTTTGGGGTGTTCGGTTTTGGGTGGGTTTTGACCGTAGGAGTAACTCGGGTGGATTGGAAACCAAAAATTCATGATTTTTGTGGAAAGGTTTAGAAAATATAAAAAATAATGATAGAGAGGTAGAGAGTTTTGAGAGGTGTGGGTTAAAAAGTTGAATTTATATATGTATATTTATTGAAAGATGGTAAAAGAAATATATATATTTTTTTTTGTTTGAGGAGCAATATGCAACCATTGAAAGACACAACAACCAAGAGCATCACGTCCCATCTCCTCCCCCTCACGTCGAGCAACCAGTCCACACCCCTTCCCCTAATGCCCCTCACGTCCCTGGGAGGAGGGGGGGGGGGGGGGGGGGGGGGGGGGGGGGGGGTTTCAACACTAGAGTAACATCAACGTGCGTGAGGCGTTACCACATTACACATAACCTTATAATTAACATATTTTGTTTTGTGTGATTTATGTTGAAACTATGACTCACTAAACTGGTTGAGTTGTTAAATTAATTTTTTTATATTTTATTTTTACAATTATTATTTAATAAATTCATACAATAGAACTGTATTCCAACAATGAATCGGACCGATGGTTAAGTAGTTTACTCTAAAATTAAAAGATTAGAAATTCAAATTTTACATGATAGGAGTTGTGATTATTTATCTAAAAAATCCAGAACCCTATTAATCCTAATCTCGATTTGAACACTTTAATAATACTGAATACGTATTTATGTTAAGATGTATATTTCAATACGTTGGTTTAAGGTGTTGGATTCTTGTCCCTAACTTAGTGCTATGGTGAAGATGCTACTCCACTTCTTTTAAGGGTGAAGGGAGTGGCTCGGCAAACCAAACGGCAAAGGTGTTTGCCACGCGGCAACACCGCCACCAGCCACCTTTGCCGCTCGGCAAACTTGAACAATCGGGGAAGCATCACCGATCGGGAAAAGAGAATGATGATGATTGATGTGTGTGTGTATGTGTTGATGTGTGTGTATATATATATATAAAGTTTACCACTTTCAACTGTTTAACCACTGCCAACACTTTTCGCCAAAGTTTAAACTCTTCACACTGATTGACATGGCACACTCTGATTGGTCGGTTTTGAAGCTTGCCACTTTCACCTGTTTAACCACTCCCTTCACCCTAAGGGGCTCCTATATGGTATAAAAGGTGGTGGTGAGAGATACCTCGAATTGTGCAACTTAAATTGGCATCTTCATATTGAAAAATTAACTGAGTTATCACTTTATACAAATAATATAGTAAGAAAGCATATAACATGTTTAAAACACATGGAAATATGGAATAAAGGTTAGAAGATTTTTCCCAACACATAATTGTAAGTTGGGAAAAGTCGTCATTCCCTAAATTCTTGTAATCAATGAAGTGCACTGATGATTATGAATGGACTATTGTTTACTTTCATCATTAATAATAATAATAATAATAATAATAATATCTATTAAAACTATAACTCGTGGTCTTAGGGGGGACGTCCCAATGATGGATCGTATCCTACCGAGGCATGGTGCGGTTCTGAGGGCAACCCGGTTTTACCCAGCTGTTACCCCAGCGAGTCTCTCGTGTGGAGGCAGTATGGTTTCCGGGCGAAGGTCAGTCAGAGCGGCAGCCGGGGGCCCGATCGAACATCGCGTCTGGAAATGCTGGGCTGACGGGTAACCGTCCTTGACGGGAACCCGGTGACCAATGGTCCATGTAGATATTGAAAGTCACCCTTCAAATATATATATATATATAACAATACTAGCTGTGAAACTTTTAATTGGTTAGGCCATAGGTTGTAGGAAGGGTATATGGCACTCATGTGTAAGGGTGTGCAAAAGTCAGATTGGTTTGGTTTGTACCATTAATCATAACCATAGCCGCTAACATCGGTTATGAATTTTCTTAACCATAATCATAACCGAATTCGGTTATGGTTAATCGGTTATCTTTCGGTTAATTTCGATTATTAACCAAAAACATTAACTAGAACTAACTTTTAAGATAAAAAATTATATGCTATTGGGCCAACAAAATAAGATTGAAAAATTAACTAGAACTAACTTTTAAGATAAAGTTAAAAAATTCGATTCGGTTCGGTTTCGATTATAGCGGTTAGCCAAACATTCATAACTGTAACCATACTAACCATAACCGATTGGCCAGTTAACCAAAGCTTCATAACCATAACCATCAGTTATGTTGGTTATCAGTTAAAATCGGTTCGGTTATGGTTTGGTTATCGGTTATTGTTGGTGCATGTTTGTGACAACTTTTATATTTGGGTCTTTGGATATCTTGTAATTAGTGAAACGATAAAAGGTTAGCGAGTTTAGCTTTGTATTAGTTAGTTAATAATGATTGGGCCAAACCAAACCCGCATTGGGGGAATGGTAGGCGAATTGGACTTGTCCAATTCGCAACCCATGTGATGTAACCCAAGCCCAGGTTTCAAACTTGTGTTATATAAATAAGGCTTTGCATTAGGGTTTAGGTTAATTACCATAATCAATAGAGAATCAGTTTACAAAGAGTAGGGGTGAGCAAGAAAACCGAAATAACCGAACCGTAACCGAAATAACCGAACCGAAAAAATGAACCAAAAAAAAACCGACGGTTCGGTTTTCGGATTTTAAATAACCGAAAATTTTGGTTCGGTTTTCGAATAAACATTTTCAATAACCGAAAAAAAACCTAACCAAAACGAACTGATAAATTATAATCCATATATTTTTATGTTTAAGTTTAAATTGTTTAAGTGTTTAACCCAATGCTAGTAGAAAATATTAATTTTATTCTTGAATGCTAAGTCATCATCATCATATTCAGTAAATCGCACCAATAGCAAAGTTAAGGTAGGGTCTGAGGAAGGTAAGATGTAGATAACCTTACCTCTACCCCGTAGGAATAGAGAGGTTGCTTCCAGTGAGACCCCCGGCTCGATTGTAGTTTTGTATCAAGCCTTGGACGTAAGACACATAACACTCAAACAATCGGGACAGAGACTGATTGGTGCATGTACCCCCGTGTCTTTCAGCTATCAACGTCACCACATGATGCATGATTAACCATCCGCCTCTTTTAGCGTTATTTTCACGAAATTAGTAAAATAACATTAAAGTTAGTACCATTTCACTTTTTAAGTGTTTATATTAAAAACATTACATGTTAATTTATAATTGAAATGATTTATTTATTACCTATAAGAAATAACAAAATTTAATATAAAAATTAAATGATCTTCAAATTATTATCAAAGAAAAAGTCTTAATAAAAACTTTGAAGAAACAAAAAAAAATATATTAGAAGGTTAGGTTTATGTAAACAATATTAATTAAAGAGGTTAACTATAATAACTTAAATGTAAACATATAAAAAGATTGTTATAGTATAATATAATTTTTGTTTTTAGAATCTTACATAATTTTGTTCCAAAAACCGAACCGAACCAACATAAAAACTGAAAAACCGAAACCGAACGGTTTTTAAAAACCGAAAACCGACATTTCATTTTCGGTTTTGATTTTGCCCAAAAACCGAACTAAATCGAAATGTGCACACCCCTGACATAGAGTTTGAGAGGGAATTCGTGATAGTCATAGACCTTAGACGAATTTGTGCTAGTGTGGGATATTGATTGATTGTAATCAGTTTGATAGATAATCAATAAATATCAGTTTGTGGTGATTTCCGTTTCTACACGTTTCTATGATAATCTGATCTTGAGGATTCCGCACTCTAGATTAGATAGACAATTCTGTGAAAGATCCATAGGATTAAGAGACCTACAAATGGTATCAGAGCATTAGGCTCTTGATTGGCTCGGTTCAGAATTGTTTGCTGTAGAAAACTGAAGATTCTGGTTGTTTGGAGGCTAAAAACAGGAAGTAGAAAATGTTGTTTAGAGTTTCTGGATCTTTTGTTTTTCGCACTGGTTCGCGCCGTACAAGTCCACGGTTGTGATCAGAGGTCCTTATAAGGTGTTTTGGGTGTTGTTACAGGAAACTTGTAACGACATGTATTAAAAAACAATAATATAGAATTCACCAATGTGAACTTACTTGTTTAGAGTGTATTTTAATAAGGGGTGAAGGCTCAAATAGCAAAGGTAAGGGTCATCTGTCACCAAGTGGCATGAGCCAGACTATGACATGTGGTACAGACTTGGCCTAGCACTTTTTAAGAACTTATTTAGGTTTCGTTTGAAGTTTATTGGTTGAATTGTTACTTTTTATTAAGAACGAGCAAATAACTTGGAATGTTAAAGAAACAAATAAACATAAATGTAGATTTAGATTTTTTTTTAAAGTTAACGAACTTAAGTTATAGTAATAAAAAACAAATTAAATGCTAAATATAATACTACTAATGAAAAATAATGAAACAATTACCTGAGAATTATAATTATTATTTGTTATTGAAAAATCCAACAAGTAATAGATAAAATACTATTAAAAATAAAAAAAAATGTAGAAAAAATGAAAAGCCAAATATAATAAACAAATGCCTAAGAATTTTCAAATATTATTTATTATCAATGTTGCAGAAATCGGCCTGCGCCTAGGCGCTAGTCGGTGGGTTACTGCCTAAATTTACGCTAGTCGGTCAAAAAATCGGTTATGGTAAAAATTGGTCAAAGTCGGTGAAAATCGGTCAAAGTCGGAGAAAATCGGACTAATCGGTCTCATGGTTTTTGACCTAATAAACCCAAATTTTGAAGCCTAGCCCATGGTTTAAAGCCCAAATTTTAATTATAGCCTATTTTAACATTTAAGTTTAGGTATTTTAACATTTAATCCCCTCTATCTTTAACTAGTTTACATATGCTTCATAAACTTTTAAATTTACTAATAAAAAGTATAAAGTTATCTTCTAAACTTGTAAATTTATTAATAAAAAGTATAAAGTTATCTATATATATGTATATATATATATATATATATATATATAAATTTGTAAAATTATACTTATAAAGTCCAATCCGATTAATCTCGATTAATCCCTATTAATCCTGATTAATCCCTAGGCGGTACCTCACCGCCCGACTAGCGCCTAACGCCTTCTACTACATTGTTTATTATTAAAAAATAAAATGAATAACATATAAAATTTTACTAAAAATAAAAATAAATATTTAAAAATTTTCAATTACTATTCATCACAACTTTCTATTAATATATATATAATATAATAATATGCTACCTATTTTTTAAAACAATTTTCTTGGTAATTCTAATAAGTAACATGTGTGGGTTTTGAGGTATTACAGGTAATGCAGTGGCTTAGCCTAGCACTTTTTAAGAACTTCTTATTTAGGTCTCCTTTCGAGTTTATTGGTTGAAGGGTTAGATTTAATTAAGAATTTGCTATCTATTATTTGTAAATAATTTTTTTGGTAATTCTAACAAGTAAGGTATGTGGGTTTTGAGGTGTTACAGGTGGTGTAGTGGTAAGTACCCGATTTTCCTCTTGGAGAGGTCTCATATTCAAATTTTGTCTCTAATAGTTTCCTACAATAATCGTTTAAAGGCCAATCGTTCCGCACAAGTTGTAATTTACCTAATTATGTTTATTGGCATGGAATTAACAGTTTTTTGGTAACGGATTCTTATGATTAAAAAATGCAGTATGTTGTATATAGCTTTATAAAATAACATCATCAATACTTATAAAAATACAGTTACAAAAATCATGAGAGCTTATATATATATATATATATATATATATATTGTTGGATCGTCGTGTGACCCTAACGAGTCAATCTGAAGAGTACATCATTGAAATCAAGGGCGGAATCAATGAAATCAATGTAATACAGCTTGAATTCCTCTAATTATCTTCTTATTAATCGATTCTGAGCTTTTACAAGATCAAATGACAAACGGACAGCACCTCGGCTCTGAAACACACACAGTAATTCCGTTTCAAATGACATGACACGATCATCTATTTATAGACAACTAATTCCGCTTGAAACTTCCCAAGTGAGACTTAATTCCGTGCGGAATTAACTCAAGCGGAATTACAAGTCAGGCGAAATTATCATTCCACACGGAATTATAATTCCAAGCGGAATTACCTATAAACTTGATTTCTCGTTTTGCGTGCCCTGATCTATACATGACTCGATACAAGACAAAGTTAACAGACATTGAATGCACCAACATATATATATATATATATATATATATAGGGTCGGGATTTAGAGAAACGGTAGAAAGTGTGAGAACGGTGAGAACGCTTATGGATCGTCCGATCAAAACAATCTATGGACTAGATTGGCGCGGTGGCGTTTTCGTAAATAACATCAATTTTATTACGTGGATGTGCTTCATTAAGGGTAAAAGGGTCTTTTGACTTCTCCACACAAAACGCCATCTCATGAAAATAAAACGCCAAACAAAAATCACACACCATTCTAACTAAAAACGCCATTAGATATAAAACGCCAAACTTAATTATAATAAAATCCCACCTAAAAAAACCGCTAAAAAAATCCTATATATACAACATCTCAGACCTTCAATTAAAAACACACACAAAAACCCAAACGCCATATTTAATATATACCATTCGTCTTAGAAACGCCAAAAAACCCAAATATCAAATATCTTCTAAACCAAAGCGTTTTTTGAAATTCAGTTTGGTTGTCTGTGAGCTTTCGCTCAATGTAATGGACAAAATCCTTAAGTGAGGATATTGTCCCTTTCATTGAGTAAAATCTTATTGACTTATCCTCAACTTCCATCCAATTTATAACGCCAAAACATACAAAAACATTATTGAGGTTTGTTGTCAATAAAGTTTAGCTGTATGGGGTGGACAACATTGTCAGTTATCTTTCTTAACCAAGGATTAACAATGTTGTCTATCTCATACAGCAAAACATTATTGATTTTAGCATGATCAAATTTTGAGGTTTAAGGTGCTTTTATTTGGTGGCGTTCTTTTTATCGGTAAAACGCCAAAAATAAAAATCAAACATCGTTCATTGGCAAATTCAAGATTGTTGGCTGAAGGGTCTAAACTCAATAACATTTTGCTGCATAAGATGGACAAATCTTCAAGAAAAAGATGTTGATGTCAGACTTTGTGCTTCCAAACAGCCACAAAAAAAACTACTTGAAAAACAAAAAAACAAAATTAATCATACGAAAGTCGAACCAACCAGTTAAGATGATTCAAAAAAAAAGAAAGAGACTGGTGACAGTGAAGATTTGGAAGATAAATTGTTTATATATCATTTTTTAATTTTCTTTTTCAGTTGATTGTTATATAATAAAAACGTCATATATAATAAAAACGCAAGACAGCCAAAATGCTTGTTAAAACGCTATCATGCCGTAAAACGCCCCCAAAAACTCCCAAACTATAATAAAATTACTTTGGGAAAGTATTATAAAAAACCAAAAAAATAAAAAAAATAAAAATCAAATTTGAAAATGTAACTAGAAACAGTAACTACAAAACAGTAAAAATGAAGAGACGGAAAATTTATTATATTAGAATCTAAAACTCCAAACTTGAAAGACGGGACGTGTTACAGACTTCAGAGAAAAAACCTTATCAAAAACAATAATTACAAACAATATCGGAAATGACGAATACTTTATTATAATAATGCACCGCCTAACCTACGCCGCCAAAAGAAATCCTATAAAATAATAACTCTCAGCAACTTCCATTTAATCAAACCGAAAAAAACAAACGCCAAAATACTACTAAATATCACTCACTGTAAAACGACAAAAAATTAAAAAAATCAAAGATGGCTAATATGCTATCTTGGATATTCAGTATTGTTCCTCGTGAAGTTTCACTGAATGGATTGTTAGCTGAGAGGAGTAACTCAAAAAGATTTTGCTGCATGAGGTGGACAAATCTTCAAGAAAAAGATACTGATGACAATCGAATGTCATTTTGTGTTCTTTGTTCTTGAATAAGGCTTGGATGAGGAAAAGAGATCAATGACACTGAAGAGTGGGATGATTACAAAGATGAAAATCAAGATGAAGAAAAAGCGAAAAACCCACACACACGTCATAGATCTATGTACCCAAACATCAACAAAAAGCCACTTCAATAGACGAGCAGGCAAAATAATCAAACCGATGGGTTTGTTAAGTTTTACATAAAACGCCATATATTTGGTGACAGTTCTTGTACTATTAAAGAAGAGGGAGAATGATGACAGTGAAAATTGTGAAGAGAGATCCGAGTATGATTTTTAATTTATTTTCTTCGCTTCTAATTTTTTTCCCTATGGTTGTAATATAATTTTACAATTGTAAAATGCCAAGATACCACAAACGCCAAAATGTATATAAAAAATAAAAGAACAATGAGTCATCTTGTTTAAAACGCCTTGAAAAAACGCCATTCAGATAGATTTCCTGACCCCCTGGGGTTCCAATGGCATACGATTTGAAAAACGCCATAAACGCCAAAATGTTAATACAATAAAAGCATTAAACGCCATTAATTATTGAATTTGGTTAACGCCAAAAATCTTAAACCCCAAAAATAAAACAATATTCGGAAAAGCAGAACATAAAAAGACAAAAAAGCCCCTCCGCCCTTCTCTATGCCGCGTGACACGTGTTGGGCCAGTATGCGTTCTCACCGTTCTCACACTTTGAGCGTTTTCTCCTGATCTCGTTTATATATATATATATATATATATATATATATATAGGGAGAAGATCATGCGAGAACCACCTCTTATTGCGAGAACCGCGAGAACCAATGTGAACACAACCAAAAATGCCTAAAAATAGCTAAAAATCACACAAATTTTTTTTTTGATTTTTTAATATTTTTTAGGTTAAAATCGCTACTTTTCGAATAAAAAAAAACAGTTTTTTTTTAATTTAAAAAAAAAAATTTAGCTTCGAAAAGTAGCGATTTTAACCTAAAAAATATTAAAAAAATCAAAAAAAAAATTAGATTTTTTTTTATTTTTTTAGGTTTTTTGGGGGTTTAGTTTTTAGCATTTTAGCTTGGGTGGGGGGGGGGGGTTAGGTTTTTTTGGGGGGGGGGGGGGGGGTGGGGGGGTTAGGGTTTTTTTAGGTTTTTTGGAGGCTTTAGTTTTTAGCATTTAGCTTGGGGGGGTGGGGGGTTTAGGTTTTTTTTTTTGGGGGGGGGGGGTGGGGGTTAGGTTTTTTTTAGGTTTTTTTAGCTATTTTAGGTTGTGTTCACATTGGTTCTCGCGGTTCTCACAATAAAGGTGGTTCTCGCATGAGCTCCTCCCTATATATATATATATATTAGGGAGGGTTATCTTGAGAACGCTAAATATTGCGAGAACCGTAAGAATGAAGGAAAAAACCAATTTTTTTAATACAACACTCATTGTAATAAAAATACAACATCAAAAAAATAATTTACAACATCAAATAATTCATTTCTTCTCTCAAAACCACTCTTCTTAGATTTTTTACACATGTGTAAATATAACAAATTTACACATGTGTAAATGGCAAACTTACACATGTGTAAATTTTCTTTATTTACGAATTCACGTAAATTTGAGTGTGTAAATTAAATCTCTAACAATGTAATCGAATAATAATGATAAGTGTAAAAAGAAATTTTGAATTTGAATTGTTTTTCACCAAGTTCTCATGGTTTTTTCATTCGTTCTCACGGTTCTCACAATAGTTAGCGTTCTCATTTAAACCCTCTCATATATATATGGGAGCGTTAAAATGAAAACCATCCCCAGTTGTGAAAACCGAGAGAGCCACTTTCTAGCCATTAAATCTTCAAGATGGATAGATGAGATTAAAAGTAATTAAAACAATTATAAAATTATTTTGTCATATTATGTTTTTATATTTTAATATCAAAAGGGTATTTAAGTAAATTTGCTTTTTTGTCTTATTATATTTATTGTTTTTTATTACTTCTTTTATCTCATTGCATTAACTATTTTTTTTTTATTAAAAATCAGATTTTTTTATTAAACAAAACTTTGAAATCAGATTTTTTAATAATTGTTTTTCAAGATTTGTTTAAAAAAACGTTTTTAAGAGCCGTTTTTACGCGCATTTTTTTACGACCCGTTTTACGCCTGTTTTTTTCGCATCGTTTTTGCGCCCGGGTTTTTTACGCGTCGTTTTTTATGCCCGGTTTTACGCGCCGTTTTTTTCCGTCCCGTTTTTACACTCCATTTTTACGCCCCGTATTTACGCCCCTTATTTATGCGTCGTTTTATCACCCGGTTTTTTTATGAGCCATTTTCATGCCCCATTGTTACGCGCCGTTTTTTACGCCCCATTTTTTCACACACGTTTTTAAACTTTTTTTTACGGTTTTAAACTTTTTTTTACGAAATTTTTTTTTTACGGTTTTAAACTTTTTTTACAAAAACTTTTTTTACATTTTACGTTTTACAATTTACATAACACGATGTTTTACGTTTTACATAAAGCTGTTTTACGTTTTACAATTTACCTAAAAAAAATTTACATGTTAGGTATTACATAGAAAAGGTTTACGTTTTACGAGATACAAGATTTTACGTAAAGTTTCACGTTTTACGCTTTACGGGATAAACTCTTTTACATCGAATTTTTGCGTTTTACGTTTTACGTTTTGCGGGATTAATTTTTTTTACATAAAAGTTTAAGCTTTAAGTTAAAAAGTTTTACGTTTTACAATTTACATAAAAAAGTTTTACGTTTTACGTTTTACATAAAAAAGTTTTACGTTTTACGTTTTACATGAAAATGTTTTACGTTTTGTTTTTTACAATTTACGTAAAGTTTTACGTCTTACGTTTTGCGGGATTAATTTTTTTTACATAAAAGTTTACGTTTTACGTTAAAAAGTTTTACGTTTTACGTTGTACGTTTTACAATTCAAGTAAAAAAAGTTTTACGTGTTACGTTTTACGTTTTACTCAAAAATGTTTTACGTTTTCCGTTTTACAATTTACGTAAAGTTTTACGTTTTACGAGATAAAAATTTTTACGTAAAGTTTTATGTTTTACGTTAAATTTTAAAGTTGTACGTTTTACGTTTTACGTAAAAAATTTAAAGGTTAATCGGCACCTTTCATCACCGTCGTCGGAGAAACGAGGGGGTTCGGAGATAACAGATTGTGGGTGTGGTGTTTGGGGGTAGCCGGAGAACCGAGGGGGGCCAGAGAAACGTGGGGGGGCCGCCGTCACAGGTGATCAGGGTGTGTGGGTGACCCACCACCACCGTCGCCGTCACAGATTGCTACAGGGGGTGTGGGTGACCAGTCGGAGGTCCGCCGTCACCGGTGATCGGGAACCCAACGGGAAAGTGTATTGAAAGTAGTGTACCAAAACACTTTTTTCATGTTGATACATATAGATGCACATGTGCATTTCTAATATTGGTAATGTAAAAAGTATTGTATTACACATGGTAGTGTAAATAAAAGTGCAATTGTCTAATAGTTGTAATTAATTACGGAATTTGTCAAAGATATGACAAAAATGCACATGTGCATGTTTGTGTATTATGAATGGAATGATAGATGAAAGAGAAAGTAGTGTACTAACACACCTTATTTCATGTTGATACATATAGACGCAACATATATGCATTTCTAATATTGTTAACGTAAAAAGAAGTGTATTACACGTGATAGTTTAAATGAAAGTGCAATTGTCTAATATTTGTAATGAATTACGGAATTTGTCAAAGAAATGATACAAATGCACATGTGCATGGATAACTGTGACTCGAATTTTTTTTATTGTAAACAAAATATAGCGATTTTTACAAAAAAAAAATGGTAAAAAAAATTTGGGTGTTTTTTATATTTTTTTAGGTATTACTGTTTGTGTTCACACTGGTTCTCGCAAATAAAGGGTGGTTCCTAACGGATCCTTCTCCTATATATATATATAGGGAGAGGATCATTAGAAAGCTACATCTAAATGAGAAAACTAGAAAAGTAACTAAAAAACCTTAAAAACATACCAATATTTTTTACAATTTTTTTATAAAAAATCGCTATTTTTTATGTATGGAAAAAAAGTTAAAAAAAATTTACTGCACATGTGCATTATATGTGTACTACACATGTGCATTATATCCATATTAGTGCACATGTGCAATACAACAATTTTTTTTAAACTTTTTTTTCATACATAAAAATTAGCGATTTTTTTTATAAAAAATTGTAAAAAAAAATTGGTATGTTTTAGGTTTTTTTAGTTAGTTTTTTGTTTTCTCATTTAAACTAGTTTTCTCATGATCCATCCCGTATATATATATATATATATATATATATATATATATATATATATATATATATATATCCTTTTTATTTGTTTTAAGGATGGAAGGGTGGTCATCACACCTACACACAACTTAACACATCAACACCAAAGTCAAAGATACACCATTCTCCAATCACACGTCAGCACCAAAGTCAAGCACACACACATATTCTCCTATCACTACATGATGAACATCATGAATTTGGCCAACAACACGTGTGATAGAACACTCGCGGCGGTGTGCTGTCACCCATCACCTTCTCCTATCACTTGCCCACCCTGACCACCCTAAGAAATAATAATGGGAGGGTAAAATAAGAAGAAATTATTTGTAAGAAAATTTTTAACGAATAAGAATGCTTTTATTTTGTTTCATTTAATTTTTGTATTTAATGTTATTTTAAAGGTATATTAGTAAACTTACACAGATCATTAATTTGTAGTTTTTCTCTTTAATAGCTAACTACAACAAATTTATAACTTATTTTCGGGATATATTTTAAAAAAAATTAATTTGGAGTGTAGTTACGAAATGTGTAGGATAAATTATGAGTTGTGTCAGATAAAATGTAGGATAATTTTAACATGTGTGGTATAAAATTCGATAGTGTGTAGGATATATGTAGAACAAAATTTTATATGTATCAGATTAAATGATATTGACTAATTAACTAGAGAGAATAATTAATGTAAGAAATTCTAAACTATTTAATGTTATACCATTGTAATTTTTTTCTTAAAATTAATTTCTCCTATGCAAAATAATAATACAAACACTGTTCGTTATATTAATATTTTTAAATGGATTACATAAAATAATAATTACTACATAAGTTTAATTATATAGTTTACACCGTTCGTATTTCACTAATTGCATGAGAAAAACTTATACGAAAATAAAACCGTTGATGCTAGGATGAACGTGACACATTTAAGCCTATAAGAAGGCCCAAAGATTGTACTTTATTTAGAATAGAGTTAAATGTCATTTTAGTCCCTGTGCTTTGAATCATTTTGTCAATTTAGTTCAAATGTTTCATTTTTTGTCTGGTCCAAAAAGGTTTTACTGTTGTTCTTTTAGTCCACTAGGTTAACTTCATCTATTATTTCTGTTAACGAGAAGGGCAATTCGGTCATTTTATATGGCCGAATTGCATTTCTAGTTAACAGAATTACATATAAAACGACCGAATTGCCCTTCTGATTAACATAAAAAATGGATGAAGTTAACCCAGTGGACTAAAATGGGAACAGTGAAACATTTTTGGACCCACAAGAGAAAAATGAAACATTTGGACTAAACTGGCAAAATGACCCAAACCAAGGGCCTAAAATGGCATTTAACTCTTTAGACTATGAGTAGTGGTTTGGTAAACCATATGCTCTTTTTCGGCATATGTCGGTCACATCATCTAAATCATTTTACATGGTGAAAAGGTGTATTGGTTAACCCATTCATTAATTAATATATCAACAAATACCTAATTTATACACACCCTCTCTCTCTCTCTCTCTCTCTGACATTAAAACCCACCAATCTCTCACGCTTTATCACACTCCTTACCACAACCACAAGTTAATCCTGAAAAACCCAAACCACATGAGGGGATTTGGGGGGGGGGGGGGGGGGGGGGGGGGGGTTGGTGTGTGGTTTGCAAACCATTTGACTATGACGCATGGTCTTAAAGAAATATAAAAGGGTAAATTATATTTTTTTGTCTTTTATGTTTGGATATGCTCATTAACTTCAATAATTACAGACACAATTCTTTATTTGTAAAACCCATTACACCTTAGGTCCTTTAGCACTAACGTGGTTTAAATTTTCAGTTAAGGCTAGTCATATAAGGGTAGTTTAGTCCTTTTTACCTAATAATTTAAAGTATTTAATAAAAAATAACATTTTAAAGCTTATAAAAACAAATATATTTCCCTCTCTCTATAGATCACCGCCACCACCACTTCGATCTCTCTTGGTCTCTCACCTCTCTAACACCAGAACCACTAAATACCACCACCATTGGCATTCCAGCGCCTGAAATCGCCTTGTCCCTATGAAGTGAAAGCAAACCCCCTAAATCTCTTAACCCTATATCTGTTATGTCGTGGTTGTGTTTTCAAACGAAAACATTACATCCGACATTTTACGCGACGAAGGCAACATCAAAAGTAACCACCATTTCATCAACAGATCCGGCGACATCATCCACCTGTTTAATCATTGTCAATTTCTTCTCACCGGCATTAAGCTATCTCCGGTGGTGTTATCATCCAACGTCGGAAGCGCGGTCGTTCCCAACCAAAAACCTAAATAGCATTGGTGATGAATAGGGTTGAGGATTTAAAGGTAGTGGTGGCGGTGATATTTAGGCGATGGTGGTGGTTAGGTCAGACAAAAGTAATAGAGGTGGTTTCGATTGTGCGGTGTTGGTGGTGATTAGAGTTGGGGATTTAAAGGTTGATAGAAGATAAAGATCCATGTTTGATTTTGGGAATTTGTTTAGGAATTTAAGAGATTGTATGATTTTTGGTTTATCATAAAAGGTGGAAAACGGGGCAAATGTATGGTTATGGTGGCTGTGTTCTGGTTGTTTAGGGTGGTGATGGACTGGGAATGGAAGTGGTGGTGATATGTAGAGAGAAAGGGAGAAAGAGAAGAGGGGGTGGGGTGGGGGAGATGGGTATTTATATTTGTTTTTATAAGTTTTAAAATGTTATTTTCTTTTTCTAATTAAATACTTAACATTATTAGGTAAATGGATTAAACTACTCTTATATGACTAGACATAACTCAAAATTTTAATCAGTTTAGTGCTAAATGACCAATGGGCGTAATGGGTTTTAGAGCATTCGCATCCATCCTATCCACTAAATTTTGTGAGAGAAGTTTTCATATTATAAAAAGTGGTTGTCAGCGCGGGAGAGAGAAAATGTTAGCATTCATCTGTAAATTTGAGCGGACACCGTTCACCATCTATAATTTTTTTAATATATTTTGAAAGTGGTTTTGAGTAGAGGTGAGAGAAAATGTAATGACAAAGGTATATAAAAATATTATTTAATTGAAAGGAAAGAGAAAATATAGTTATTTTTAGTGTAATTATAAGATAGAAATGATGGATATTACTGTAATTATTGAACTTAAAGAGTATCCAATCCAATCCAATATAAGCATAAAACACGAAAAATGTATTTACCCAAAATAATATGGTCATTTAAGAAGTGTGACTTTTGCAATTACTATTACTGAAATCATGTGAAAGCGATAGGTAATTATATATTGTTTAAAACTAGTAGTTGTCACGCCCGCGTTGCGGGGCGATGGCCGAATAAGTCTCAATCAATTAAAAAAACACTACGATAATTTTGCTAGGAAAAAAACTAAAACGATGATAAGACCGTAATTTTCGGCTCAGGGCAAAACTGTAATTTTTCAGGACTAATGAGCGAGTGTTAGGCAGCTCCTTGACACCGGAAAAAAAATAAACGGAGTCCAACTATTAAAACAAAAAAACTTTTATAGTTTGGCTAAAAGAACTAAAACGATGAGAAAACGTAATTTTTAACTGAGGGCGAAATCATATTTTTCATTCAGGGATGAAATCGTAAATTAAATGGACCAATGGGGGAATGCCAGGCAGCTGCCGGCATGACTGTAATTTTTACTGGGGGCAAAAATGTAATTTAACTAGGAAATCAAGAAAAACGACGGAGAAAATGTACATTTAAGTTGAGGGCAAAATCGTAACTTGGCTGTGAGGAAAAAAAACCTAATGGCAAAACTGTAATTCAAACGGGGCAAAATCGCAAATTGAACTGATGGCAAAATTGGAATTCTTAGCAGGGAGCAAAGCGTAAATTTATTTTTAACGGGGGGTAAAAACATAAATTTGAACTGATGGCAAAATCTAATTTAAGGGGAAAAAACTAATGACAAAACTGTAAATTTAAACGGGTCAAAATCGTAAATTTGAACCGTGGGCAATTTGAAATTTTTAGCTGGGAGCAAAAGCGTAAATTTATTTTTAAGTGGGTTGTAAAATCGTAAATTTGTTGGGCCAATATGGGAGTGCCAGACAGCTGCCTGGCTTGTGATATTTCGGCTTGGGATGCATTTTATTTGGCAGTTTTTTGATGTTAAAATGTACCACCCGCGTTGCGGGGCGATAGCTGAATAATTCTCAATCAATTAAAAAAAACTACTATAATTTTGCTAGGAAAAAAACTTAAACGATGATAAGACCGTAATTTTGGGCTCAAGGCAAAACTGTAATTTTTCAGGACTAATGAGCGAGTGTTAGGCAGCTCCTTTAGACGAAAAAAAATAAAATCGAGTCACCAATTTAAACAAAAAACTTTTATAGTTTTGCTAGAAAATTAAAACGACGGGGAAACGTAACTTTGAACTGAGGTGTAAATCATAATTTTGTTTCAGGGATAAAATCGTAAATTAAATAGACCAATGGGGTTGAGGGCAAAATTGTAACTTAGCTGTGTGAGTAAAAAAAACTAATGGCAAAATGTAATTTAAACAGGGCAAAATCGTAATTTGAACCGAGGGCAAAATTGATTTTTTTAGCTGGGAGCAAAAGCTTAAATTTATTTTTTAAATGGGGGTAAAAAACATAATTTTGAACAGATGGCAAAATCGTTATTAATAAGGAAAAAAAACCTAATGGCAAAACTGTAAATTTAAACGGGGCAAAATCGTAATGTTGAATCGAGGGCAAAATTGAAACTTTTAGATGGGAGCAAAAGCGTAAATTTATTTTTAAGTGACGGTAAAAGCATAACGGTTGAACTAATGGTAAAATCGTAATGTTAAAACGGGATAAAATCGTAAATTTGTTAGACCAATAGTGAAGTGTCACGCATGACTACAAATATAAAAGGGGAAAAATCGTAATTAGGTAA
>JARYGA010036546.1:0-42880 GCA_030545235.1 Helianthus tuberosus | reverse complement strand
AAAAAAGCACCAGCAAAAACCCCCCAACATTCAAAAGCATCAGCAAAAGCACCAGCAAAAACAACCAAATCCAAAACATTAAAAAGCACCAGCAAAAAAAATCCAAATCAAAAAAAAAATATAAGTTGAATCAAATTAGCAAACCTTATTTGTTATAAAACATTAATCTATCAAGTTCATCATGTCCATACCTTCAGAACAACAAGAGACATTAACGACTCCCAGATCAAGAGACATTAACGACTCCCAGATCAAGAACCCCCTCAAGTCCGTAAACAACAAAATCACCTGCATCATCAGCCGTCTTCCTCCCACCAACCACCTCCCACACCAACGTCTTCCGACCACCCACCTCGCACAACTGTCTTCCTCCACCGACCAACCACGGCCCCACCACCGCCTTCCGCCGCTTCTGCCGTTGTTTTAGGTGCACCGCCGCCCAAAGTGGTGGTCGGATCTCTCTTCCGTTCTTTGGCTGGTGGTTGTCGTCGTGCACCACAATAGGATGAGGGGTTGTGATGTTTGGTGGCGGCGGAAGGGTGGAGGTCACAGGTGGCGACGGAAGAGGTGACGGTGGAGGTCGCCGTGCACCACAATAGAGGAGGGGTTGTGATGTTTGGTGGTGGCCGACCGATAATAGAGGAGGAGGAGGAGGGTTGTGTGTTTGCCAATAATAGAGGAGGATGAGGAGGAGGGATTCTTTGGAGAAGATGATTTGCAGAGGAAAAGTGAGATGAGAGAAGGGAGAGTAAAGTGAGATGAGAGATGAGAGAAGTGAGAGGAGAGAGATGTATAAAAAACTGCTACAATAAATGAAGAGAGAGATGAGAGATTAGACATTTGAAGCAAATGACCAAATTGCCCTTTATTCTGATTGGTTAAGAGTGGTTCTCGCGGTTCTTACAACCGGGGATGGTTTTTATTTTAGCGGCTCCCTATATATATATATATATATATATAGGGTAGGGTTCAAGAGTGAACCATATTGTTTTTGTGAACAAAATGAACAAATCTTGGCCATTGATTTAGGAGATCTTGAGATTTATAATAATGACAATTTTCTAATTATTTATGTGTAGAAAATAAATGAAAAGGGTATAAGTGTAAATTGTTAACTAGTTCTCTTTCCAATTAAATATTTATTAACATTCTCTCTCTTTATTTCTCTCACCAATTAACTAATTAACTAATTTAAAAATAAACACAATTACTATTCAGCCAACCTGTTTTATACACATATGTATATCTGTTTTATACACATGCATACATATGTAATTTGAATAATACATATGTGTACTTTGAGTATCCAATACAAGTACATATGTGTATAAACCATTTATTAGTTCTGTTTGTGTATATTTTATACACAATTTTTATTCAGCCAAACTGTTTATACACATATGTATATCTTTTTATACACATACATACACATGTAAATTAAAAAATACATATATGTATAACAACACTATGAATGGAATGGAATATATTGAACAAAAGATGAAAAAAAAATTAAGGAAAAGACACATTATTACATATAACTATCTTCATACTTGATGTCAAATATTGAAACTGTTTATACAAAAAGAATTAAAAAGTGAGAATTAGTATTTATTGATGATAAACAAATTAAAAAAAATCTTATTAAAAAGAAACAAGTTTTAGTGTATTACCAGATGGTGCATGTATACGGTATGACATTTACCAGATGTCAAAATCTTTACAATCTTATTAGTAAACTGAACTCAATTGAAAATCTTATTGATGATTTCTTCATTTTAATAATTTAAATTTATACCCTTGGTATTATAAACTATATAATAAAAAATTACGAATGTTATTGATGCGAATTTTTTTTTATATTCTTATTAGAAGAGAAGATATGGTGTTAAAGATTATTTTACCTTACTTCCCATATTTACTTGAGAGGCCATGGGGACAAAATAAAAAAATTCGTTGTTTTTTTTTTCCAAACTCCGCATGCACTACTAATTATTAATAACAGAATCATCATCCAAGGAAGTTGGAAAATGAGAAAAATTAAATATGTCATGAGAAAATGTACAATCTCTACAAAATAGGAAACATGTAACTTAAATCAAGAATTAAAACAAAATGATTTAAATAGGAAACGTGTAACTGAAATCAAGAATTTAAATCTAATTGATGAAAATTAAAGGTAAAATTACAATCCTATCCTTTTAATCAAAAAAACAAATGGAAGGCTGAGATTAGTTCACTCTGTTCACAAATAAGGATGTTGTTCACTCATGATCCTAACCCTATATATATATATATATATATATATATATATATATATATATATATATATATAGGGATCCGCTAGAATGAGAACCACCACGAATTATGAGAACCGCGAGAACCAAGTGCCACGGAGGGGCGTTGACCACGATTTTTTTTTACAACTAGATCCGTATATTTTAACAACATTCGTAAATAAAAAAATTCAAACGGCGCGCCCGAGGGGGTAGTTAAAAAGCAATATTATCATATCTTAGTCATGAGTGAATTACTATTTGTGCTTTTTATCTTAGTGTGAATACATTCACCTTTAGGTGAGGTGGGGGAATGTTGTTGGGTTTAGACAAGAATAGCCAAAACACATGGTGGATTGATTCCTGAAGAGCCAACCTACTCCCAGGAATGTGGTGGGGAAGCCCAAGCGATGTTGAATTTAGACATATCCACAACCACATGAAAAACATATGTTTGGTCTTGTCATTCAATTATTGAACTATGACACTTCGAGCTCGGGTACCCATCAAGGTATCTCTTTGTATACATTTTGGTTAACACATCCCTGTGTGTAAGGAACGATGGGATCATTTTTTGTTGGTATACGCTCGATAAATGAAAACAGAAAGAAAAAGAATAAACAACATGGTGGTTCGGTTTATGTTTATGCGTCATGCTAGATCCATATTCATGATAAGTAACTACATAGTCATAACATATACTTAATCCACCTTTCATCAATGAATGATCTCCTTACAACTCTAGGTTTTCGAAACCTCGACGTCATAAGTTACATTTGATTTTCGAGGAACACTATTGTAAACTCTCGGTTAATGCAGTTATCGTTATTCATTTCTTCTGAAGTCTTTTCTTTCTCTAAACCTCAAACATCATTAGTTACATTTGATTAAATATGTAAACCACAACTAAGGATAATATGTATTAGGAAAAGATTTAGAGAGGTTAAACAAAACTTTAAATTTCCACATATCAAACCACCAATCTCTATGATGAAATCATCGGTTCATCGAAGAATATATAATGTATAAATAACAAAACTATAAGACATTAACCCACAATGGAGGAAGGAAACATTCAACATGTCTTGAACTATTTTTGAGTTTGAATATTTGAAGATAAACGATGAGCTATTTCCATTCCATAAGAAAAGAGGGAATTTGTTATTTCTTTCATAACAACCAAGAAATGAAGTAATACACTTTTAAGATGGGTGAAACTCATAAGACATATGTGTGTCAAACTACATATGTATCAAATAAACACGAGTCATAGGTAATACTCTAATACGTTATAGTGGAGGGTTCAAATGAGAAGAATTTTTTTATAAGAAAAAAAAAGTTTCAACCAATAAGAATGCTTCATTTTACTTCATTTAATATTTGCATTTAATTTTAATATAAGGGTATATAGGTAAACTTGCATAAATCATTAATTTGTATTCTTCCCCTTTAATAACTAACTAAATTAAATTTGTAACTTCTTTTCAAAATATATATTTTTTCCAAATTAAAAAAACAACTTAATTTAAAGTGTAGAATAAATTACTAGTTGTGTAAGATAAATTACAAGTTGTGTAGGATATATTTTAAGGTGTGTAGGACAAATTTTGACTGTGTATGATAAAATTCTATAATGTGTAGGGTATATGTAGGAAATTTTGATATGTGTAAGTTTTGTAAATTATATGTAGGATAATTAATGATTTGTTGACTAATTAATTAAAGAGAGAAAAATTAATGATATGAGTTATAAATGAAATAGTATTTTACTAATATGCCTTTTCTTCTTTTTCTTCTCATATTAAATTTCTTCTCAAATGAACATTTCTTATACGTTATATACGTATGATCTATTAGATGATGTTTATTCCTCACAAAAATAATGTAGATTCAAATTTGTAAAATTAATTGGTATTTAGGTGTAAAATATGTTCTTAACATGACCGGCTGCATTTTCACATAAAATATTATGTAACTCACCAGGATGGTAAAGTTTTAAAAGGTGTTGGGGGAAGAACTTTTGTATAACGGACAGTTACAAGCAAATATCAGATATATTAACCATTTAATAAGAAACTATTTCTTTTATTTGGGACCACATAATTTAACTAATGAAGAAAGAAATAACCAGCAAGAAGCTAGCTAAGCAAAGATATAAAATCAATCTAAATTCTAAAGAACGGATAGAATTACATCAACATATCCACTCTAATACGTGACATTTTGCTCTACCTTTATCAATACAAATACATTCGCCTTGATCTTTGGCACCAAATTGCAATTAACTTCGACGAGTTGTCGCAAATCTAGTCATTTTGAGCCCATTATAGGAAATAACACGTCGCTAGAGAGACTTCCCGAAGCCCCTTCGTGTATGTCGAGGGGTTTGATCCACATTTTAAAACAACCACTATTGTATACCAAATTATAAAACAACCACTTTGTCATTGTGTTTTTTCGTAATGCCAACATTTTAAAGTAATTTTATTTTTAAAATTTTGTCATCACAAGAAGTCGAAGTCCATTTCAACGGTGCTAGAAGAGATAATGGAGAAATAGAGAATGTATTTATATGGAATAAAATGTATATTAAAACGTCAGTTATTAGAGTGGATATCTTGGTGTAACTCTATTCGTCCTTTGGCTTGCTAGTATTTTGTTTCTTCATTGATAAAATTATGTCGTTCTCAAAACCAAAAAAAAAAATTATTTACAAATTAAACGTCACTCTAAATTAAATGAGTGTCGTTTTATTAAATGGTTAATTGTAATAATATGTTTTATATTATATTTGATACCTTTTGTAATTGTGTGTCGTACAAACATTCTTTATATATCAAGTGTTAAATAGACCCGCAAGCCAACTCTTTTTATATTATTTCCTTTTAAATTTATTTTTTTTAGTGTTACTATTTACACCATACCCTATGCCAGTCTAGAGATGGCAACAAAGCCCAAGCCCGACGGGTATACTCGAAACCCGAAACATACGGGTCGGGTATACCCGAAGCCCAATGGATATGGGCCGGGTACGGGCTTAAAAATAGAAAAAAATCGGGTATGGGTACAGGTATGGGATTTAGCGATACCCGCCTGATACCCGGCTCATTTACCCGAATAATACCCGAAAGTATCATATTATAGATTTCGTATATATAAACTTAGTACATGTACTTATTACCTTCTCTATAGTCATATGTGGATATGCATATGGCAAGTGTTTAGTGAACATATAACTTACTTTTGAGCATGTATATTAGATATGAAAGTTATCACTCTTTATTATGTGGATGTTTTATGCAAATAGGTTGTCCTGATACAATTACTTAATTAAGTAATTGTTTTAATTTAGTTTAGTATATGTGGTCTGAATATGATATATAAGTTGTTAATCATATTTTCATTTGTTATAGTCATTAAAATAGTAAATCATATAAACATCAAAGTAAAAATTGCAAATTTGTCCCAACGGGTATTTTTAAGAAATTAACGGGTATACCCGATACCCGCAGGTATGCCCGATACCAGACGTGTAATTACCCGAAAAATACCCGACGGGTAACGGGCCGGGTATAGGACAAAGAATTACAACCGGGTACGGGCTTAGGATTACCAATACCCAGCCCAAGCCCGGCCCATTACCATTCCTATATGCCACCCTCTACATCCACCTCTTAATAAATGCAACTATTAATACATAAGCATTAATTGCCTTTTTTTTTTTTTTTCTATATATTTTCAAATAATTAACTTTTATGAATATTTTTGTTTTTTCTTGTAAATGTAAGATTATTTTTTATATTACATAGCACATCAATACAAACAAAATTATATTTTTGTATAAATAGTGTTGATAAAAAATTATACGAGACAAAAATTTATTTGGTGACACTTTTTTTTGAACGGCCAACAAAAGATTTTTATTAATTCCCAGCCAGCGGCTAGTACCAAAATTACATACACCAATTATTCCACCAATACACCAATACAATTGCTAATAAAAAAATATCGAAAACACGCCATTGTTCCCAAGTCATCTCCGAGTTTTTGGACCGATTCTTTATCCACAAGAAGCTTTTGCTCTTAATCTCCTCAACTAAATTGTTTATAGAAGTTGATTTGCCTGAGAACATTAGCTCATTTCTCATATTCCAGAGGCTCCATATGGTTATTTGGCAAACAGCATGGAAAGCTTTCCTTTTTTTCCTTGATCCACCAAACAGATTGTACGACTCGAGAATATCCTTTAAGCTGAAAGTTATAATAGGATGGGATTTGCACCATTGAAATATAATCTGCCAGACGATTTGGGCATATTCACACGACACCAGCAGATGCTCACTAGTTTCCGGATAATTTCTGCAAATGATGCATTCCGAAGACTGGACCATGATACCTCGCTTAGCCAATGCGTCCCTGGTTGGAAGCCTTTCCTTTTCCGCTCTCCAAGCGACTACGCCCACCTTTTTTGGTATCCAGTTGTTCCATTCCACAACATAGTTATGAGCTGACCGATTATGACAATGAAGAATATGTTTAACACTAGCGACAGAGAAGAGAAGGGACGAGTCCAACTTCCACTGCCATCTGTCTCGACCGACCCCAGCCGAGACCCCTGCTAGCATCGACATTAGATGCTGAAATTCCAGTGTTTCTTCTCCATCCAACAGATGCCGCCTCCAATCCCATCTCCAGGTGACCCCGTTAACCCCGCTTTGCAATCGATCTGCTACTGTACACCATTTCTCTTTCTCAACATGAAAGAGGGCTGGGAACTTTGTGGAAAACGGCTCTGTCCCACACCAGGTGTCTACCCAAAACGCAATGTTCGTACCTGTAACACCTCGAAAATTCACGTCCTATAATGTGTTGACACGTGTCATATGTTTAAAACGTGTGAAAGAATATTATAGAATGACTAAAGTTGACAAACAAGGAAAGTATGTGAATATACGTATTCTAAGTGTCAACTGTGAATAAATATAATGTACATTAACCCTACATGATGTTAATACCTTCAAACGAATAAATCATGGATCATACGAAGCTAAAAGTGAGAGATTTCAAACTACAGGGACAAAATGTGTCAACATGTTTAAATTATACCTCTGAGTGACCTTTTTGACAAACCCGAAGCTTTGTAACTGTTAATTACGCTCACTAGAATGCACGATATAAATTTCGTAAAGTTTCGTTGTCGTATGAGAAAGTTGTGATCAAATTCGTGTGCGAAGAGTTAAAGCGTAAACGTTGGAAGTTAGGACTTTTCGGGTAACAATAATGTTAACAGGGGACTTGGCAAAGTGGGCATATGTTTTAAAACCTTTATAGATCAATTATGAGGGTTTACAAGGCAAGAAACAAGTGCCTAATCGATTTTTGAAGAGCCAAGGATCAAATCGCAAAAATCAAAAATTAAGATTTGTGCAGACATTCCGTCGCGACACGCGAAGCCCGGATGTGAAACCTTCGCGACACGCGACAGTCTTCGCGACACGCGAAGCCCGGGGTGGAACCCGTCGCGACACGCGGGGGAACTGCCAGTTCCGAATTTCTTGGCTGTTGTCTGCTGAGTGCAATCTGCTCGACCTTTAACCGATTTTTCACATAAAGGGCGACCCCTAGACACCCCCTAAGCACTAGAAACATGTGTTGATCAGTTGTGGTGGGTGCTAGACCTTGGTGTCAACTTCTTATGGTGGATTAAACACTATAAAAGGAGCATGAACTTGCAACATTCTTCACACCTTCACCTGCATTTATGGATCACTTCTGGAGCTCAAACTTCCTCTCAAGTGTTCTCTAATCAAGCCTAGGACTTCAGTAAGTGTTCTAATCCTTTCTAAATTGAGTTTAGCTTAGTTATTTAGCTAAAAGTCAAACCGTCGTAATTACGGTTTGACTTCGAGATTAATGATTAATAGCTCAGTCATATCTCGAATTAAAAGTAGGTATAAGTTGGTATTTATGTGGGTAATAAACCATCAAAAGGGTTCCCCCTGATTACAACTCTAACCAGGTCAAAAGTCGGGTCAAACGTGTACTTAAAAAGTCAACAGAAAGTTTAAAATGCGATTTATGCATGATTAGCAATGTAGAACACTTATAACCTGTTTGATCATTAATATAACTTGGTAATTAGTGTAAGGAAATGTCTAAACATGTTCAACCCGACAAATTCCTGTAAATACCCGGTTCGGAACCGAAAGTCACATAGTTTGACTTTCACTTTGACTTTCAGTTCTGACCCGTTTAGGCATTTTTAGAAATGCCTCAGAGATTTAATTGGACTAGGTTACATGTTAGAATATCCCTCTGTGATGTTACACCTTGGTTCATTAGATATCCAATTAATATGCATGTTTCCGTTAATTGCTCGTATGTTGACCATTATGCCCTTATTACTTTAAAACGTGATTTTTGGAAATGTAAAAGAGTAGAAACTTTAATTACTGATATATAAACTTGTATGCAAAGTTTGACATCAGTTTGATTTGTAGATTAAGAGTTATGCTCATTATCGCAAAATGAATGCTTTATGTTAATAAAACGGCGTAATTAGCGTATAGCCTAGTTAAGCCTACTTTTTGGTATCAAACTTAATACCCACTGATGTAATATATTATTTTGGGATTTTTAAAGATTTTTAATAAATTTTAGGCTGAGCATAACTAGTAGTCGTAGGCTTAATCCGGTAATTGTCGGTTTTGCCCTTACGGGCCATAAAATGGGTTTTACATATCTAAACGACTCCAAACCTTTTCCTACTGATCACATATGATAAATAAAGTATTTTAAGCCTCCTGGAAATATAAAAATATCAGATTTAAGTATCGAACCCGGAAATGGCCTTTAATCGCCTTATTAAGCGTTTTTTACGCATAGTGTGTATTAAAATTATATTGAACATACCCGGGTTGATACCTACTGATATTTTAGGCAAATTATAATATTTTAACAGTAAGCAAAGGTTGATAAACTCAGACTCCAGTTTTAAGCTTTTCGGCTTATGTGAAATTACCAAAATACCCCTACGAGGCATAGTTTGGTTAGAAATGATAAATTTCACATATATGCTTTAACCTACTGATATAACTTAGAAAATTGAATATATTTGCTGATTACATCAGACCTGTAACTCAGGTTGTTACTTAAACTCTTTTATAAACTTTTAAATGACCAAACTACCCCTACGGGGCCTAGTTTGTGTTTAAACACGTTTCGGGCATAATGAAAGACATCTTACTGATGTCACAACATATTTGAGGCATAACTAACTTAGGAAACCTGTATATAGCTCTCATGAATACCCGTCATGCTTATTACGCGTACGGTTCGGTTTATGTAACAAGTTTACATAAATCAGCCGAAACGGGTCAAACCTTAACGGTTTTATCTCAAAATCCAGAATGTGAATAATAAACCCATATTAAACAAGTCTTCAAACATTTCGGGTCTAAATCACATTCTATCCGGTCTTCGCTTAATCGTGCGTACGAACCGTATCTTTGAAACTAACCGGTCTAAGCTTAAGCTTAATTAAAGACCCGTTAGGATTCTAATAGGTTATTATAAAACCTCCGTTCCAGATTAGGAGGACCAGTAAAAGCTACGTGCATTTTGCTAATTGTGAATTATACTTTGCTTAGGTAAATACTTTTAACTTATTTTCCCTATACGGGCTTGGGTTACGGTATATAGCATACCGCTTGATCGGGCATCAAATTCTCCACCGTTGAGTGGGTAATTGAATAAATTTGATCGGCTCGTTTAAACAGTCTTGTTACTTAAAGCCTTTGGGGGGTTAATGACCATGTCCCGGATATCCTCGGCATCATTTTACGAAATGGCCACGACTTAAGCGCGGGGTGTAGGCGTACACCCGTCAGTGCACAAAAGAACATTGTGGTGTGTCTATTGATCTTTAACCCGGACAAGATCCGGGCTACTGAACGCACAAGGAACATGTAATTCGTTCACAAGATTATAATATTAAATAATTCTCCCAAGTTAAATAAAATGTTTATGCCACGTGCATCCAAACCAATTTTCAATCATTTTTCCAAAATGAGTCAGTTGAATGTATTTACCAGTGTAAACTGACGTATTTTCCCAAAAAGATTAAATGCAGGTACTAAGCGAAATTGGCTGGGATTTCTCCTTAGCATCATTAGAAGTCTCGCAAGCTTAAGATGCCTGAAGTCTGTTGAACCATAAATATTATTTATATTTCGATCCTTTTGTGGATAAACTTCCGAATATTGTGACAATTGATATTACAATAATAAATTCGGTTGTATCATATTTTTAAATTTGCTTCCGCTGTGCATATTGATTATTGTGTTGTTTGACTATTATGATACCAACCTGCCACACCCCGATTTCCACGTGTCACCGGTGGGCCCGGTGGGGGAGTATCGTGACGTTCTGGGCAGAGGATACCTATTCTTTATTGTGACCTTATTAAGCTCACGATAATCGATGCACAGACGCATCGACGATTTGTTCGATCAACTACAAGGGGCAAGTTATTTCTAGAAGATTGATTTGAGGTCAGGCTACCATCAACTGAAGGTCAGAGATGAAGACGTGCACAAAACAGCATTTAGGACTCGTTATGGTCATTACGAGTTCCTAGTGATGCCTTTTGGGCTCACTAATGCACCAGCCGCATTCATGGATCTCATGAATCGCGTCTGCAAGCCTTACTTGGATAAATTCGTCATCGTTTTCATCGACGACATTCTCATTTATTCTAAGAATCAAGCTGACCATGAGAAACACCTTCGTTGTATTCTCAAACTTCTACATCAGGAGAAGCTCTATGCCAAATTCTCTAAGTGTGAATTTTGGCTACGAGAAGTCCAATTCCTTGGACACGTGGTTAGTGAGCGTGGTATCCAGGTGGATCCCGCTAAGGTTGAAGCAGTTATGAACTGGCAAGAGCCAAAGACACCTACAGAGATTCGTAGCTTCCTGGGATTGGCAGGATATTACCGGCGTTTCATTGAAAATTTTTCAAGGATTGCTGCACCCCTAACTTCCTTGACTAAGAAGAAAGTAAAGTTCATTTGGGGCCCCAAGCAGCAAGAGTCCTTTGATAGTTTGAAGCAAAAGCTGAGCAACGCCCCAGTACTGACATTGCCAGATGGAATAGAAGAGTTCGTGGTTTACTGCGATGCATCGCACACTGGCATGGGGTGTGTGCTTATGCAGAAAGGCAAGGTTATTGCCTATGCTTCACGATAGTTAAAGGTGCATGAAAAGAATTACACCACCCACGATTTGGAATTGGGTGCCGTTGTATTCGCACTAAAACTGTGGAGGCATTATCTATATGGGATTAAGTGTGTGATCTATTCTGATCACAAGAGCCTTCAACATCTGTTTAATCAGAAGGAATTAAACATGCGGCAACGCCGTTGGATGGAAACTTTAAATGATTATGATTGTGAAATCAAGTACCATCCCGGCAAGGCGAATGTAGTCGCCGATGCTTTGAGTCGAAAGGAGAGGGTGAAACCCATCCAAATCAATGCCAAGCGCATGGAGATAAAGAACAGTTTGACTGAAAGGTTGTTAGCTACACAGAAAGAAGCTGTGTTGGAAGCTAACTATCCTAATGAAAAGCTAGGAGTAACTGAGGAGCAGTTAACTCTTAGCAAGGATGGAATTTTACGATTAAATGGACGAATATGGGTTCCAATTTATGGAGGTCTTCGAGATGTCATCCTCCAGGAAGCCCATAGTTCCAAATACTCCATTCACCATGGAGCTGATAAGATGTACCAGGATCTAAGGGCAAATTATTGGTGGATTGGCTTGAAAAAGTCTGTAGCCACCCATGTAGCTAAATGCTTGACATGTGCGCAAGTCAAAGCCGAGCATCAAAAGCCGTCAGGCTTGCTACAACAGCCTGAACTTCCTACATGGAAGTGGGAAATGGTAACTATGGATTTTATTACCAAGTTACCCAAGACAAGGAAAGGAAATGATACAATATGGGTTATAGTTGATAGACTGACTAAGTCAGCACATTTCTTACCCATCAAGGAGACTTATAGCTCCGACATGTTAGCCCAGTTATACGTTGATAAGATTGTAGCCTTACATGGCATACCTGTGGCTATTATCTCTGATCGAGATACTAGGTACACGTCGCATTTCTGGAAGAGTTTCCAACAATCTTTGGGCACACGTTTGAATTTTAGTACGGCTTATCATCCTCAGACGGACGGTCAGAGTGAACGTACTATTCAAACGTTGGAAGACATGCTACGTGCGTGTGCGATAGATTTGGGTGGTAGTTGGGATAAGAACCTACCCTTAATCGAATTCTCCTACAACAATAGCTACCATACCAGCATTAAGGCTGCGCCTTTCGAGGCATTATACGGTAGAAAGTGTAGATCGCCTATTTGTTGGGCGGAAGTTGGAGATGTCCAATTATCAGGACCAGAGATCGTGTTCGAAATGACGGACAAGATTTTCCAGATTCGTGACCGTCTCAAAGCTGCCCGGGATAGGCAGAAAAGTTACGCTGATCCAAAGCGTAAGGATTTTCACTTCGAAGTAGCTGACAAAGTCCTACTTAAAATGTCACCCTGGAAAGGAGTGATGCGGTTTGGTAAGAAAGGCAAGCTAAGCCCGAGATACATAGGACCTTTCGAGGTTATCGAACGCGTCGGGTCAGTTGCCTATAAGTTAAACTTACCAGAAGAGCTCAGTGGAATTCACAATGTGTTCCACATCTGCAATCTGAAGAAGTGCTTCGCTGATGAATCACTGGTTATACCACATACAGATGTGCATATAGATGAGAGCTTAAAATTTGTGGAAAAACCTTTGTCGATTGAAGATCGACAGGTAAAGAAGCTTCGAAGGAAGCATGTACCTATTGTAAAGGTCAAATGGGATGCCCGTAGGGGTCCCGAATACACGTGGGAGGTTGAATCCACGATGAAAGAAAAGTACCCTTATTTATTTCAGTAAATCTCGGGTCGAGATTTATTTTAAGGGGGTGAGGATGTAACACCTCGAAAATTCACGTCCTATAATGTGTTGACACGTGTCATATGTTTAAAACGTGTGAAAGAATATTATAGAAGGACTAAAGTTGACAAACATGGAAAGTATCTGAATATACGTATTCTAAGTGTCAACTGTGAATAAATATAATGTACATTAACCCTACATGATGCTAATACCTTCAAACGAATAAATCATGGATCATACGAAGCTAAAAGTGAGAGATTTCAAACTACAGGGACTAAATGTGTCAACATGTTTAAATTATACCTCTGAGTGACCTTTTGACAAACCCGAAGCTTTGTAACTGTTAATTACGCTCACTAGAATGCACGATATAAATTTCGTAAAGTTTCGTTGTCGTATGAGAAAGTTGTGATCAAATTCGTGTGCGAAGAGTTAAAGCGTAAACGTTGGAAGTTAGGACTTTTCGGGTAACAATAATGTTAACCGGGGACTTGGCAAAGTGGGCATATGTTTTAAAACCTTTATAGATCAATTTTGAGGGTTTACAAGGCAAGAAACAAGTGCCTAATCGATTTTTGAAGAGCCAAGGATCAAATCGCAAAAATAAAAAATTAAGATTTGTGCAGACATTCCGTCGCGACACGCGAAGCCCGGATGTGGAACCTTCGCGACACGCGACAGTCTTCGCGACACGCGAAGCCCGGGGTGGAACCCGTCGCGACACGCGGGAGAACTGCCAGTTCCGAATTTCTTGGCTGTTGTCTGCTGAGTGCAATCTGCTCGACCTTTAACCGATTTTTCACATAAAGGGCGACCCCTAGACACCCCCTAAGCACTAGAAACATGTGTTGATCAGTTGTGGTGGGTGCTAGACCTTGGTGTCAACTTCTTATGGTGGATTAAACACTATAAAAGGAGCATGAACTTGCAACATTCTTCACACCTTCACCTGCATTTGTGGATCACTTCTGGAGCTCAAACTTCCTCTCAAGTGTTCTCTAATCAAGCCTAGGACTTCAGTAAGTGTTCTAATCCTTTCTAAATTGAGTTTAGCTTAGTTATTTAGCTAAAAGTCAAACCGTCGTAATTACGGTTTGACTTCGAGATTAATGATTAATAGCTCAGTCATATCTCGAATTAAAAGTAGGTATAAGTTGGTATTTATGTGGGTAATAAACCCTCAAAAGGGTTCCCCCTGATTACCACTCTAACCAGGTCAAAAGTCGGGTCAAACGTGTAATTAAAAAGTCAACAGAAAGTTTAAAATGCGATTTATGCATGATTAGCAATGTAGAACACTTATAACCTGTTTGATCGTTAATATAACTTGGTAATTAGTGTAAGGACATGTCTAAACATGTTCAACCCGAAAAATTCCTGTAAATACCCGATTCGGAACCGAAAGTCACATAGTTTGACTTTCACTTTGACTTTCAGTTCTGACCCGTTTAGGCATGTTTTTGAAATTCCTCAGAGCTTTAATTGGACTAGGTTACATGTTAGAATAACCCTCTGTGATGTTACACCTTGGTTCATTAGATATCCAATTAATATGCATGTTTCCGTTAATTGCTCGTATGTTGACCATTATGCCCTTATTACTTTAAAACATGATTTTTGGAAATGTAAAAGAGTAGAAACTTTAATTACTGATATATAAACTTGTATGCAAAGTTTGACATCAGTTTGATTTGTAGATTAAGAGTTATGCTCATTATCGCAAAATGAATGATTTATGTTAATAAAACGGCGTAATTAGCGTATAGCCTAGTTAAGCCTACTTTTTGGTATCAAACTTAATACCCACTGATGTAATATATTATTTTGGGATTTTTAAAGATTTTTAATAAATTTTAGGCTGAGCATAACTAGTAGTCGTAGGCTTAATCCGGTAATTGTCGGTTTTGCCCTTACGGGCCATAAAATGGGTTTTACATATCTAAACGACTCCACACCTTTTGCTACTGATCACATATGATAAATAACGTATTTTAAGCCTCCTGGAAATATAAAAATATCAGATTTAAGTATCGAACCCGGGAATGGCCTTTAATCGCCTTATTAAGCGTTTTTGACGCATAGTGTGTATTAAAATTATATTGAACATACCCGGGTTGATACCTACTGATATTTTACGCAAATTATAATATTTTAACAGTAAGCAAAGGTTGATAAACTCAGACTCCAGTTTTGAGCTTTTCGGCTTATGTGAAATTACCAAAATACCCCTACGGGGCATAGTTTGGTTAGAAATGATAAATTTCACATATATGATTTAACCTACTGATATAACTTAGAAAATTGAGTATATTTGCTGATTACATCAGACCTGTAACTCAGGTTGTTACTTAAACTCTTTTATAAACTTTTAAATGACCAAACTACCCCTACGGGGCCTAGTTTGTGTTTAAACACGTTTCGGGCATAATGAAAGACATCTTACTGATGTTACAACATATTTGAGGCATAATTAACTTAGGAAACCTGTATATAGCTCTCATGAATACCCGTCACGCTTATTACGCGTACGGTTTGGTTTATGTAACAAGTTTACATAAATTAGCCGAAACGGGTCAAACCTTAACGGTTTTATCTCAAAATCCAGAATGTGAATAATAAACCCATATTAAACAAGTCTTCAAACTTGTCGGGTCTAAATCACATTCTATCCGGTCTTCGCTTAATCGTGCGTACGAACCGTATCTTTGAAACTAACCGGTCTAAGCTTAAGCTTAATTAAAGACCCGTTAGGATTCTAATAGGTTATTATAAAACCTTCGTTCCAGATTAGGAGGACCAGTAAAAGCTACGTGCATTTTGCTAATTGTGAATTATACTTTGCTCAGGTAAATACTTTTAACTTATTTTCCCTATACGGGCTTGGGTTACGGTATATAGCATACCGCTTGATCGGGCATCAAATTCTCCACCGTTGAGTGGGTAATTGAATAAATTTGATCGGCTCGTTTAAACAGTCTTGTTACTTAAAGCCTTTGGGGGGTTAATGACCATGTCCTGGATATCCTCGGCATCATTTTACGAAATGGCCACGACTTAAGCGCGGGGTGTAGGCGTACACCCGTCAGTGCACAAAAGAACATTGTGGTGTGTCTATTGATCTTTAACCCGGACAAGATCCGGGCTACTGAACGCACAAAGAATATGTAATTCGTTCACAAGATTATAATATTAAATAATTCTCCCAAGTTAAATAAAATGTTTATGCCACGTGCATCCAAACCAATTTTCAATCATTTTTCCAAAATGAGTCAGTTGAATGTATTTACCAGTGTAAACTGACGTATTTTCCCAAAAAGATTAAATGCAGGTACTAAGCGAAATTGGCTGGGATTTCTCCTTAGCATCATTAGAAGTCTCGCAAGCTTAAGATGCCTGAAGTCTGTTGAACCATAAATATTATTTATATTTCGATCCTTCTGTGGATAAACTTCCGAATATTGTGACAATTGATATTACAATAATAAATTCGGTTGTATCATATTTTTAAATTTGCTTCCGCTGTGCATATTGATTATTGTGTTGTTTGACTATTATGTTGCCAACCACGTCACGATACTCCCCCACCGGGTCCACCGGTGACATGTGGAAATCGGGGTGTGACAGTACCTTCGTGAACCACACCTATTAAATTCTTTCCTATGTCGACACCTTTATTCAGCAGAATTGGAGCGATGCTGTGAATTTGTTTCCACGGACCTGCACATGATAATTTAACTGGTATGATATTCCAATCCCTTGAGTTGCTATGGATGGCCCATATTACTTTCTTCCACAGACTTCCCGGCTCTGTCTTGAATCTCCACCACCATTTCGCAAGCATCGAAAGATTAGCGTCCCGTAAAGACCCGAACCCCAACCCCCCGTACTTAATTGGTGCAACCACACTTTCCCAAGCCATCCAACTCATCTTTGAGACTTCTTCTGTTCCGCCCCAGAAAAAGATTCATCGCAACCTTTCTAACTGATCCAGCACTTGGATCGGTGCTTTATACAAAGAGAAATAATAAGTGGGAAGCGAACTTAGTACCGATTTCAGTAATGTGATCCTCCCGCCATACGATAACTTCTTAGCTTTCCAAATTGACAACCTGTTTTTGAAGATGTCGATGACTGGCCTCCAATGTTTCACAAGATTCATGTTTGCTCCAACATAAAGCCCAAGATATTTAAATGGAAATAAACCTTGTCTGCATCGGAGAGTGTTTGCTAATACTTCCAATTCCTCCTCCGATACACCCACCCCATACACCCGACTTTTAGTAAAGTTGACTTGAAGGCCTGACGAAAGGTGGAAACATCTTAAAATACGTCGAAGGTTAGCTGCGTTTGTCTCCGACCATTCTCCAAGAAACACTACATCATCCGCGTACAAGAAATGTGAGATTGTCGTTCCCATATTATTACACTTTACTCTATGAAATATTCCATCCACCGACGCTCTCTTCATTATCCCAGAAAGTGCTTCCATAGCAATTATGAACAGAAACGGGGAGAGTGGGTCACCTTGTCTAAGACCCCGTGAACATTCGAACTCCATAGTAGGCGACCCATTTATGAGGACAGATGCATGGGCTGAATTAAGAGTTGCCATAATCCACTCCCGCCATCTTGAAGGAAATCCCATTTGTTCCATTATCTCGTTCAAAAAACCCCAACACAGAGAGTCGTATGCTTTGTGAATATCGACCTTGAAAATCATGGCAGACTTCCTCGATTTTTTCAGCCAAGCACATATTTCATTCAGCATGAGCGGGCCGTCGGTGATGTTTCTGCCTCTCAAGAAAGCTGTTTGTTCCTCAGAAATAAGCCGCCCGATTACCTTTTTCAGCCTGTTAACTAAAACTTTGGAAATGACTTTATTAATACAGCCGATAAGGCTGATGGGACGGAAGTCTGATGGCAGTAAAGGGTCTTTTATCTTGGGAATAAGTGCAATGAAGGAGGACGAACAACTTCTACTGATTTGAGGATTAGCGTAAAATTCCTCGAAGAGTTTAATGAAGTTACCTTGTAGACCATTCCAGCATCTCTTCAAGAATTTAAAATTGAAGCCGTCGGGGCCCGGAGCCCTATCACCATCGCATTCCCATACCGCGTCCTTTATCTCCAACAGTGTAAAAGGACGAGTAAGATAGTCCCCGTCTTCCGGAGCTAAGACAGACAAGGTAGGACAATTGATCGCTGGTCGAGATTCCATCGGTTCCGATAGAAGGTTAGCGAAGAAGTCGTGGAATTTTTGTTTAATGATCGCTGGGTTTGTAATCCACTCGTCTCCATCCATCATCCAATTTATACGGTTCGAGCTTAAATTGGTGTTTACAATACTGTGGAAAAAACTAGTATTTTCATCACCTTCTATAGCCCACCTAGCCTTTTGTCTCGAGTCCGCTTGCTTTTGTCTCTCCACCTCGATCATTAGCTGTTTGTATTCAAGTCTCTGATCAAGTTCCGATTGTAGCAATGTTCTTTTTTCCGCCAGGAGTTCTAGCTCTGCTACCTTAGCTTTCCAAGTACTGTACGAACCTTCAGTATTCCTTTTCTCCGCTGCTACCCATTCTTTAATCCTATTTTTTAACCACCAGAGTTTGGTGGCCAAACCGAGATCTGCTGGCCCGTTGAAATTAAACTGTACACACTTCCCCAGGACGAATGGCACAAAACCATTCCAATCGAGTCAAGAATTGTATATTCTAAACGGGACGTGGCCATAGTCTGCTGGAATGGTAGATAACAGAAGCGGTCTATGATCAGAGAAACACCTTTCCAGTGCAGTTAATGCCGCTCCAGCCCAATTTTCAATAAACCCAATGCATACTAGCACACGATCTAACTTACTCAGTTTTGCACCGTTGTCCGAGACATAAGTAAATTTAGCTCCACCCATGTCGTATTCATACAGCCCAGCCGAAAGGATGAAACTGTTGAAAGCCTCCGCGTTTGTAGTCACAAACTTCGAGTTTAACCGTTCCTCGGGATACCGGACGTCGTTAAAATCCCCCAAAAAAACCCATAGTCCCTGTCGAGAATTTCTAAGGGTCAACAACTCCGACCACAGAGTTTTCCTTAAGGCTGCGTCGTTCAGAGCACAGACATTTACCACATTTAACCGTATGCCAGATGGAGTTAGAAAGCCGCAAACACAGAGGAAATACATGTGTGATATGTACTCTGAACCTGAGAAAACAGTAGGATCCCATATTGATGCCAGACCCCCGAATCTCCCTTGTGACTCAACCGAAGCCATCCGAAAAACAGACCTGCCCCACAGCTGGTTAAAAGCGAACCCCTGTGAATCTCTTATTTTTGTTTCCTGTACGCAAAGGAAATGCACACCATGACAAGATTTCAACCCCCGAATCCAATCTGATTTCCGGGAATCCCGGACGCCCCTGAGATTTATTGATAGAAAATTCATGATGAACCAACTTGTGCACCTTCGCCATTAATAATTTTCCTTAAATCTTCTTCGAAACCATCCAAGTTTATACCGATTCGCTTACCGATATCAATGGTAGCCCCTATTTCTTGATCAGAATCCGTGGCTTAGGGAACAAGACGAGGGCTGTTATGCCCAGATAGTCTGCTGGAATCCGGTTCCGGTTGGTGATTACCCGAGTTGCGAGTCACCTGAGTAGGTGAACCTAGATTGCTCCCAGGACGATTGAGATCTATAGAACCTTCTGCGGTGTCTTCGCTCCTGTGTCTGGGCCTTGTAGTGTTACCTTGGACAGAACCCACAGATGGTGGGCTCCTAACATTCCTATCCCTTTTCCCAAGTTGAGGCTTTTTAAGCCCGGGAGTAGTATTTGGCCCAATATGCTTGTCAAGCCCAATCGAGATATTATCATGCTGGATCCCAGGTGCAGCCTCCAGATCAGTACCTAGGTCATCATTATCTCTGGGAAACCTAACCGTTTCTACATCTTCCCCATGCAAACACTTTTCTTGGAAATCCTCCCTAGGGGTGTGAGCCGACATTTCCTCGTCCCCATGCAGAGGATCGTTGCCGTTTGTCTGGTCGAAGCCAGGCGACTGATTGTCTACCGGTGACCCTCCAGCTTCCGGTGATACCTGTTCGCTTTCCGGATTATTCCGGCCATCTTCCGGTGGCTCACAAACTCTGATTTCCCCTTCTTCATAGTCGTCTGCCATGTTAACCTCGACGCCATTATCCATCTTCCACTCGGACTCACTATTCGATTTTCCATCGTCTAGGTCTGGTTTCCAGGCTCCCAGTTCTTCCGTGACCCAGGCAACGAACCTTCTTTCTCTCCAGTTAATGACCACAGGTTCTTCGATTCTTTTACCGGCCGGGACTAGGACCATAACTGCACTATCCGAATTGTCTGAATCAGTCCAGGAAAAAGACGAGCCCTGAACGACTTTTCCAAACAATCCTCCAATCTGATAAAAAAGTGTGTTGTCTCTTAGATGAACCGGAACTCCATTTATTCTGAGAGACGCCACTCGGTCAATGGGGAGATCCTCTCCATTCCAGGCATGGTAATTACTAAAAATGGACGACAGGCAATCCGAAAATTCGCTAATAGTATCCTTTACTCTCCCAGGTTCACCAAGAGTGAGCAATACACTTAAACCACCAATGTACGACAATCCATAATTTTCCAAACCCCTGTTATCCAGCAGATGATTCAATCTATTTAAAGTATTAATGTCTTTAGCTATGCCATGTATGGAGCGGCCCATGCAGTGGAGTGGATATTTCGACCCTTTGTTGTATACGGAAATCGACTTAGCACCTTGGTTTGAAGATTGGTACCCTTTTTGAAATAAGTCTGCAAACGATGTTCCTTCTTTAACCGTAGCTCCCCCCGAGTAGGCCCCCTGTTGAGCTTGTTTGTTCGTGTGTGACTGTTCCTTTGGCTTCCATGTCTTTTCACCAACTATCTTTGACGTATAGATAAACTTTTTATGATTTTTGTCATACTTGGCCAGGGACACCGACACCTTTGCTTCCAGTATCTTCACAGAGTTCATTGCCACCAGTGTTGCATCGATATCGTCTACGCCCACATAGCGAATGAAGCCAAAGGAGTTCCCTCTCTTATCTTTCTTACGAGCTACGTACGCGTCTGAAACGAATCTGAACGATTGAAACGCACGCCATAGTTGAATTTTTGTCGTTCGGTCAGATAGGTTTTGCACCAGAAAAGTGATTTCCACACCATTACCCCTGCCTTTCCTGTTTTTTTGATATTGGACCTCAGTCCAAGGACCATCTCCATCCATTTCACCACCCCATGTATTACCAAACTCCATGACTACGGGAAGGAAACAATGTTGGAGGAAAATCCCGAACCCTGGAAGCGAATGGAAGAACCAAGAAGTATCAAGATAGGGAGAAAGGTCAAGCCGGAGAGTCGGCGACCTTGCACGCTACCTCAATCGGTCCGGCTTCGTCGAGCCCCCAGCGGCCGGAATAAGAGAAGAAAGGTGAAGAGAAACCCGAACCCTGGAAGCGAATGGAAGAACCAAGAAGGATCACGTTAGGGAGAAAGGTCAAGCCACAGGATCGGCGACCTTGCACGCTAACTCAAACCGACCGGCTTCGTCGAGCCCCCAGCGGCCGGAAGAAGATGTTCAATCAGATACTCTACCTATGGATTAAAGGCATATAAAGTAACAAGTGGCAGCATGCATGGTTAATCTGTTTGTGCAGATTTGGTGACACTTTAATTGAGGTTTACGGTACAAAACGGAATTCGTTGCTTTGGGACTTGTTGAAAGGTGAATGGGAGTGACAGTCGAGAGTGAAATGAGGGCTGATCAAATGTAGAAGAAAAGTATAGCAAGTCATCATCTACTCTCTACTCTCAAGTCTCCTCTTTGGCATCTTTGCAGACTCGCTTTTGCTTTTCTTCTTGTCTCTATGTGCATTTAATTTACGATATTTTATAATATATGTTGATTTTGTGAGCATAAGCACATGAGTTTGTGATCATAAGCATTACCGAATGGGCTTTGATTTTGGGATTTCGGTTATTACAAGACTCCAAAGTGTTGACAGACATATTAGTTTGGTACTAATTTCTTATTAGCTCATGAGTTGGTCATTACCATTAGTTCATTATTCGAATTCAAAATCTGAGGGTTGTGGGTATGGGGGCATCCCGGGGTCGTTATGGCCTGTCGAGGACCGGCTACACCGGCCTGTCCCCGTCTCTTCCGTTGCCTCACCCACGAATATGACGAGCCCCCATCGGTCAATATGCACGCCGACACCCATGTTTTGAGGGACATTTTGTGAGAACTGATTATTAGTTATTTTACTATATTGGGGATTTGGACTGTAATAATATCAACTAGACGTTATTGGCCATTGCCAGTCCCACCTTTGAATATTCCCCATGTCAGTGTTACCTTTCACTTATTTTTCCTCCACCGGTACTCAGTTAAAGAAACTTAATTCAGTTTTATTCTGAATTACAAGCTGGCGTTTTAGTGTTTTTTATCAGAACGAGGATACGAGTCGAAGTACAAACTTAATTAACCTTGAAATTGTGCTTCTAACGATGAAAACGGTGTTTCAATTCAGGTGTTTAAACTTCCAATTAACGAAAATCAAGTCGTTTGGAGCACCGTTTCGAGGTAAGTTTTACATCAATAGACTCGTATTCTCGTTCTGATCAAAAGCCCTAATACGTCAGTTTGTAGTTCGGAAAAAAACTTAACTAAACTCCGTTAAGTTTTTTTAACCGAGGACCGGTGGAGGAAAAATAGGTGAAATGTGGATTGGCGTGGGGAATAATCAAAGATGAGACTGGCAATGGCCAATGACGTCTAGTATGGATTATTACAGACTAATTTCTCTACTATATTTGATCTTAATGTGGGTAATTGAGCAATTATCACCTAATTCTATGTTCGTAAAAATTTATAAAAACTACCCATCCAAATGTTTCGAATTCAGCTGGATACGATTTGTTAGCCATCTATAATAAGTTCTATGCAATGAAATTTGCGTTCTCATGCATAAAATATAACCTTTTTGTAAACCAAGGATGCATGTTTAGTAATGAGTTAATTACTGTTTTCGTCCATTTGGTTTGTCAAAAATAACTATTTTAGTCTATTAGTTTAAAAATTGCGATTTCAGTCCCTGTGGTTTTACTTTCGTAACCATTTCAGTCCACCTCGTAACCATTTCAGTCCATGTACTAACAGAATTAATGGATTGAAATGGTAATGAAAGTGAAAACACAGGGACTGAAATGGTTACGAAAGTGAAACCACAGGGACTGAAATCGTAATTTTTAAACTAATGGACTGAAATAGTGATTTTTGACAAACCACAGGGACGAAAACAGTAATTAACTCTTTAGTAATTTATTGACCCAATACCCGACAAAAAAATAAAGGTACCGGTAAAACATAATGCAATTTTATAAGAGATATGATGAAAGTATAAAAGAAAAGGAAGTCAATGTTTAGATATTGTCAAAAAAGGAGATAAAACATGTAAGTGGTTTTTGTACCATAAAAGGATATTTTTTGGACTTACCTTTTCCTCCTTTCACATCCCACGTTCCCTCCCAATCCTAACGCAATATTATATAAAATATAATCAAGTTCTAATAATAATAATTTAATAGCCTACTTGTACTTCTAATCTAAATAGAAAAGTAAGAATAGTGTTCGTTATTGTAACTTTTATAACTATTTAAACTGGATAATCTAAATGAATAATCAAAGAATGCAGATATTATTAAATGAAGAATATAATAGAAAAGAAATATATGATATAATAAGAAACGAAAAAAATTATAGAAAATTACCACAAACAAAATATAGGTTTTCCATTAGACTATTTTTATTGTATAGAGGAAGGTTATTGTATAAATTACTAAAGAGTTAATTATTGTTTTCTATATGACTGACATCAGTATCTTTTTCCTGAAATTTTGCCCATCTCATACAGCAAAATCTTTCTGAGGTACTCCCATCTGATAACAATTCATTCAGTTTATTTGTTGGCGTTTTACAGTTGGTGATATTTAGTAGTATTTGGCGGTTTTTTTTTTTTAATCAAATTGTAGTTGCTGAGATGTATCATTTTATAGGATGTCTTTTTGGCGCCTAAATTAGGCGGTGCATTATTATAATAAAGTATTTTGTCTTTTCAGTTACTGTTTTGTAATTAATGTTTTTGATAAGCTTTGTCTCTGAAGTCTGTAACACGTCCCATCTTTCAAGTTTGGCGTTTTAGATTCTTCAGTATTTAATGATTTTGTATTTACTGTTTCTAGTTAAATTTTCAAGTTTGCTTTTTTTTTTCTTATTTTTATTATTTTTTTATTTGGGTTTTTTATAATAATTTTTCAAAGTAATTTTATTATAGTTTGGCAGTTTTTTTGGTGGCGTTTAACTGGATGATATCGTTTTAAACAAGCATTTTGGCTGTTTTGGCGTTTTTATTATACATGACGTTTTTATTATATAACAATTAACTGAAAAGGAAAAAAAAAAGAATACATAAACAATTGATCTTTCAAATCTTCTCTTTCTCCAATCTCTTTCTTTCTCTTTTATGAATCATGTTAACTGACTGGTTTGACTTTCGTATGATTCGTTTTATTTTTTTGTTTTTCAAGTAGTTTTTTGTGTTGCTGTTTGGAAGCACACAGTCTGACATCAACATCTTTTTCTTGAATATTTGTCCATCTTATGCAGCAAAATGTTATTGAGTTTATATCATTCAGCCAATAATCTTGAATTTTTACAATCAACGATGTTTGATTTTTTAACTTTTTTGGCGTTTTACCGATAAAAAGAACGCTACGAAATAAGATCACCATAAACCTCAGATTTTGATCATGCTAAAATCAATAATGTTTTGCTGTATGAGATGGACAACATTGTTAATCCTCGGTTAAGAAAGATAATTGACAATGTTGTCCACCCCATACAGCTAAACTTTATTGACAACAAACCTCAATAATGTTTTTGTATGTTTTGGCGTTATAAATTTGATGGAAGTTTAGGATAAGTCAATGAGATTTTACTCAATGAAATGGACTATATCCTCACTTTAGGATTTTGTCTATATCATTGAGCGAAATCTTACTGACAGTCAAACTGAATTTCAAAAAAAACGTTTTTGGGGTTGAAGATAATTGATGTTTGGGTTTTTTGGCGTTTCTAAGGCGAATGGGTTATATAAAATATGGCGTTTGGGGTTTTGTGTGTGTTTTTAACTGAAGGACTGAGATGTTGTATATATAGGATTTTTTTGGCGGTTTTTTAAGGCGGGATTTTACTATAATTAAGTTTGGCGTTTTATATTTAATGGCGTTTTATTTAGAATGGTCTGTGATTTTTGTTTTTGGCGTTTTATTTCATGGTTTGCCGTTTTATGTGGAGTAGTCAAAAGACCCTTTTACCCTTAATGAAGCGCGTCCACGTAATAAAATTGATGTTATTTACGAAAACGCCACCGCGCCAATCTAGTCCATCGATTGTGTTGATCGGATGATCGTTAAGTGTTCTCACCGTTCTCACACTTTCTATCGTTTTCTCTAAATCCCGACCCTATATATATATGTGTGTGTGTGTGTTTAGGTTCATTTGTGAACAACTTCTTGAGAGTGAACTAAGTGAACTAATCTTGACTCTTGATCATTTTTAGATTAGAAGGGTAAGATTGATATTAGCAAGTATATTTAATTAAAATCTCTTAATTTTCTCATCTCTTAACTCTCTCTCTCTCTCTCATTTTTAATTATTTCTCAATTATTATAATTATCAGAGATTAAAGGGCTAATGTTTTTTTAAATAAACTCTTATATATTCTTTTTAAAATTAAATATCAAACCTAATTAAATTATGTTTTTAACATATGTGTATACAAGACTTATACACTTGTGTATTATTATATCATGTTCCCGCATGTCGGTATAAACCAGATTTATACACCTGTGTATTATTCAAGTACATATGTGTATACAGGTTCGTATATACCATATGTATACACCTGTGTATTATTCAAGTACATAGTGTATACAGGTGTGTATATACCAGATTTATACACTTGTGTATTATTACATATTGTTTCCACTATGCATCTTTTCATCAAACATTGATCTAATACATATATGTATAGAGAATGTAATTAAATATTTTTAATCGTGTTCTAGATGAAACAATATTTGATAATGTTTTATCAAATATTAAGTTAGGTAATTTGTGAGAAAAAAATAGAAAATGTAATTAAATATTAATTGGAAAGAGAAATTAGAAGAGAGAAAAAAATCAATTAATTAAAGGAAGAGAGAAAAATACAATTATACCCTTGTGTTTATTAAAATACATGTAAGTTACATAAGATAATTATAATCTTGCCACTAAAGAAAAAATCTAGATCTAAAAAATCAATGGTCAGGATAAGTTCATTTTATTCACAAATACATCACTGTTCACTCATGAACCCTACCCTAATATATATATATTCTATTCCCAACTCTTTTCAGTTGGTAACTACAACTCCAACCCACTACCCAATTTGGAGTACCCTAATGGAAGGCGAGAGTTAAGGCTGCAAACGAATTGAACAAATACGAACAAGATCTTGTTCGTGTTCGTTTGTTAAGAAATATATGTGTTCATAAACTATTAACGAACACTTACCGAAAGGGATTTTATTGTGTTCGTTTGTTAAAGAAATCAACTTGTTCGTTTTTGTTTGTTAATTTTAGGCAACAAACGGAAATGAGCATTGATAAACTCAAATGAGCACAAACTAATGCTCATAAACACAAATGTAAATAAAGGAACACAAACAAGTGTTCACGATCATACTATATAATACACTGCCACTTATCAAATATTTTATTTGTTGGAATTTTGAAGTAATTAAATAAAATATAAAAATTAAAAACACTAATGAACTATCGAACATGTTACCGAACGTTCACAAACTCTGTTCGTGTTCTTTCATTTAAGTTTTAACTAAACAAACGAAATAAAGAAACTTATCATCGAACAATTCACGAATTATTTATTGAACGTTTGATTCGTATACGGCGCTATCGACAATGTTACTAGTTCAAACACCTACCCGAAACCCAAAACCTCTTACATTTTATATATGTTTTATTATTAAAATGGAAATGTAGGATGGAATCTTGAAGGGTAAAGGTAGTTTAGTACTATATAGGATAGGGAGTGGGGAAGCACGTGACAAGGAGAAGAAGGCTGCCAAAAGACAAAGAAGTGTGTGTTTGTTGGTTTTTACCTTTATTGTGTTTTGTTGACCATGTTTCATCACATCCTTCCCAGACTCCACCACCTTTTCTTTTACTCTTTCTTTTCTTTTACTTTTCATCAACATATAAATCCGTTCTATTGGGTTTCTAATAACAATTTAGAGTAGTGCTGTAAACGATCAAACGTTCGGTGAACAGTTCGTGAACTGTTTGGCGGAAAGTTTGTTTGTGTTCGTTTGTTTATTAAACAAACGAACACGAACAAGAAATTTCGTTCGTTTAGTTAAATAAACAAACATGACAGAGGTCGTGTTCGTTCGTTTATGTTCGATAGTTCATTAGTGTTTTTAGTTTTTATATTTATTTAAATACTTAAAAATTCCGAAAAATTAAATATCTAATAAGTGTCAGTGTATTATATATTCTGTTCATGAACGATTGTTTGTGTTTGTTTGTTTCCATTTGTGTTCATGAACATTAGTTTGTGATCATTTGTGTTCGTCAACGTTTGTTTTTGTTCGTTGCCTAAAATTAACAAACAAACACAAACGAACACGAACAAGTTCATTTCCTTAACAAACAAACAAACACGAGCATAAAATCTCGTTCGATAAGTGTTCGTGAACGGTTCGCGAACACATATATTTCTTAAAGAACGAACACGAACAAGGTCTTGTTCGTGTTCGTTCGGTTCGTTTGCAGCCCTAATATAGGGTAAACTGTCATTTTGGTCCATGTGGTTTGGGCAGTTTTGTCATTTTAGTCTAAACCTCAAATTTTTTAAATCTGGATTAATGTGGTTTCACTTTTATTGTCATTTTAGTCCAAAATTCAAAAACTCACTTATTTTACTGTTGCAACATGCCTATTTTGTCCTTTTGTGCAGTGGTATTTTTGTCCAACTGCTTTTCATTTAACATTTTCTTAATTAAAAAACTAAATTAAATACATTATTAATCCCTTTAAATACCCTTATTTATATTCATCTTCCCCATTTACAGAAAACCCTAACCAGAGATCATCTTCAACCCCCAAATAAAACCCCCAAATATCTTCTTCATTCTGTCTCATAATCCTAAAAAAATTACATAATCATTAGAATCACTAAAAAATTAATATCACAGAACCAAAACTCTCAAATATTGAAGATGAATTAAATTATTAATTATCAAAACCAGTTTTCTTTTAATTGCATTTCCAACCATACTCAAATCTCGTACTTTCCACATCCGTACAATTCCTTCGTGTATAGATGCCGATTCGCGTTCTCAAGAGAAACTCATGCGGCGGAATCCGGTGACCAACGTCGTAGTCAAACTCGTTGGAATCATCGTCGACGATGTCTGCACCTCCGATTCTAATGGTAATCTTCCTTTAGTATCTTCGACCAGTCCAGATTATTGACCGCAGCGACGTCATGGCTCCGATCTCCGATCAGAAGCAAAATTAAACAAACGCATCTTTACTCGTTGATTATATCCGATCAGAAGAAAACCCGATATATAGTAGAACCGGGTCCTGTGGGTTAGGGTTTTATTTGGGGGTTGAAGATGATCTTGGTTAGGGTTTTCTGTAGGCTTTGGTTATCCACACATCCCCTCAATTTATCCACACATCCCCTAACCCTATACACCCCTCATTGCTCTATACGCTTGAAAATAGACCCATCTGATAAGCCCCTCATTGCCCTATACGTTTACTTTTTGGTTACTTTTTCACACATCCTATTAATTGTCAATGATTGGGTGTCAGCCAATGATTGCCCAATCATTGGCTCTTTTGTGTGGAATAAATTTGAAGGGTATGGAGGGTTTTCATTGGGATGGAATATTATTTAAAAAAAACTTTATATATTTTTTTTAAATTGTTGTTAAAATAAAAAAAAATATAAACATTTATATTTATTATTATTTATTGTTATAAAAGGAAGGTATATAAATGTCATTTTTTTATTTAATATATTTAGAAAAATGGCAACATTTTTATTAATTAATTATTATTATAAAACGTCAACATTTTTTTTAATTAGTATTATAAAACTTCTACATTTTTTTATCAAGTGTTAGTATAAAACGTCAACATTTTTTTTAATTATTATTATAAAACGTCAACATTTTTTTAAATTAGTATTATAAAACTTCTACATTTTTTTATCAAGTGTTAGTATAAAACGTCAACATTTTTTTTAATTAGTATTATAAAACGCCTACATTTTTTTTTATCAAGTGTTATTATAAAACGTCAAATTCTCTATAATCCATAACGCAAATGTAAGTGAACATTGTTTGATAAAATAACACAAAACACAACACTTTCATACAAAATGTAATACAATACATAGCCGAAACCCTAAACCCTACACACTAAATCGCTATGCGTGGATCGACCCTCCCATGTGTCCTCAGGCAGTTCAAGTCATCCGAGGTTTGCTGGATACGAAAGGAGTACTTGAAGACGAAGTCAAGCATTTGAGAGAGGAGGTTCGAATGTATAAAGAGCAAGTAGCAGAAATGGAAAATAAAAATTCAAGGGTCGTTCGTAAGAGGGACACCTGTTTGATAATATGTTGGATTTTGTTTTTTTTGTCCGTATTTGTATTTGTCTTTAGCCGTATTTAAGTTTATGCAACTTATGTAAACGAATGTAATGACTCTCGTATTTTGGTGATTTAGCGGAATGTTATGTCTTGAGAGTTTATGCAACTTATAATAATAAAACATATGCACATTAAAAAAAACGATGTTATATCTAGTCCCGGCAAACGGGTCGGGTTGGGTTTTTGACCCATGACGATATTTTATGAAATGAATTTTGTGTATTATAAAATGTCAAATTTTGTGTGTTTGAATTGATTTTGATCTAGTTTTCCCTCTTTAGTGAGCTGAAATGTTGTTTGTGTTGGTATACACTCCTCATTGGCCAATACGTGGCTTATAGATTGCTTACCAGCAGCCGATTATTTTGCTATGAGCGGCATATAGAGGCTGGTATACACCTCTCATTGCCCAATATGCTGCATATGATGCCTTTCTTTTAATAAAAATAGTGATGTAAATAAGTGTTTTTACATAATGTCAAAATAATAGTCGTTGGACATGGTTTCAATAATTACTTTTTATGCCCAATACTTTGTACTTTTAAATAATGTCAAAATAACCCCTAGACTATAACTTTCAATAAATGACAGTTTAGTCCCTGGACTTGGTTTTAACCATTTTTAAAGCAAGTTTCAAACAATGACAAACAAGTCCCTCAACTTATAGTTTCATAAAATGTCAAAATAGGCCCCTATAGTTTGTAATATAATACGTACTTTTTATGCCCAATACTTTGTACTTTTAAATAATGTCAAAATAACCCCTAGACTATAACTTTCAATAAATGACAGTTTAGTCCCTGGACTTGGTTTTAACCATTTTTAAGCAAGTTTCAAACAATGACAACCAAGTCCCTCAACTTATAGTTTCATAAAATGTCAAAATAGGCCCCTATAGTTTGTAATATAATACGTACCTGATCTATGGTCGTCAGTTAGTCGCGTAAATAGCCGCTCAAAGTTATAATTGTATAGCGTCTCAGTGGGAGAATTAAACAATCGAGACCAAGAAAGCTTGAATATTTTCCATTCTTCAGCCGTGGCAAATTTTGCCTTGGTGTGTTTTAGAATATTTTGTGAGATGTGCCACCTACATAGCAATTTGGATGCTTTTGGGAATACTTTATTGCAAGCATTCATCAAAGATTTATCGCAATCTGTTACTATCACGCGCGGTTCCATACCCTCTTCCAACAATCCTTTGAGCTTCTGTAGGACCCACAAGAAGTTATCCTGTTTTTCTTTAGAGATAAAAGCATGAGCGACACAAAACGACTTGTGTGTCGATGTCACACCCACAATTTGAACAAACGGAAGTCTATACTCATTCGTTTTGTAAGTGGTATCAATCATCAACACATGTGGGAAAGCACGCCACATATCGTACGAGTACCGATGAAAAAAAAAACCTCCTCGACCGCATTTGTTTCGGGATTCACCCGGGTGTGGTAAACATACCTTCCTTCATGCAACATTTGCTCCAATATCATCATTGGAGTCCGATCACCGTACATTTTGACTTTAATCTTTTTTATCACGTTTTGTATGTCTCGTAGAATGCACACGCTCTGTGGGGTTTGTTTTCTTATGGTTAAATGTATGTTCGTAGGCTCCATGTTTTGAATATAAAGTCACTCTACCAATGATTCTTCGTCTGGGGTCAACCTTTTCGCAAACGCGTGACCCTCGAGAAATACCGTAGGCTCATGGTTATGATCCTTTTGCTTCACCACTAAGCTCCAATTGCCACTACTTGCGTCTAGTTTCCCTATCATTTTAAAAGGACACCCAATCTTCTTGCTACCAGAACGCCGAACTGTTGCTTTACTTTTGCATGTGCCTCCACGGTTGCATTGCAACCATATCTTCACTGTCCTTGCTGACGAATCTTCACCTTTTGTTACCGTTCGTTGGGTCACAATGACGTAATGTAACACCCCAAAAATGGGTTTGGTAATTTAAACCCGGTTAATATGAAGGAACGGGTAAAATACCGTTAGGGGTAAAATTTGAACCCGTAAATGAATATTAATTAGGAATAATTAACCTAGTTGAATATTAGTATCGTTAGTATTAAACGAAGGATTGTGGCCTTATTTAATTAAAACGAAACATGAGGGACCAAAGTGAACAACTTGAAAGTTGTTCTATTAAAAGAAAACAACACACACACACACACATCGTGTGTGTGTTCTGGATCGAGCAGGGGAAGGCTCCCATGGAGCCAAAACCCTAGTTTCAACAATATCATCAAATTGAAGGGCCAAATGAAGTCTAAATTCATAACCGAACGTGAATTAATGATCACCCAGGCTAGGGGATCATAAGGTATGTAAAATCTTGATGATTCGTGAAGTTGTAAAGTTTGAATAATCATCATAATCGTGGATTATGTATGGATTAGAGAAGCTATGGCCAAATTAGTGATGTATGCTCATTTAGGAACAAACCCTATGTGAAGATTCTTAGTAAATTGCTATAATTTGGGTGTGTGGATGAACTACTACACTTAGCTAAGTGGGTTTGTGTTTAATCTATGAAATGGTATGAAATTGATTATGAATATGTGTAGTAAGTGATGTGTACTTGTACATGGATTGGGTATGGTATAGACTTTGTATGATGATTACTTGTATTGATGAATGGAAGTGATAATTAGGAAGAAAATCATGAAATACTTGTACATCATGCTTAGAAAGTAGTACGCACACCAAATGTTTGATGAAATGTTTAAAAGACAATAATAAGTGAAATTGTATGCTAGTGATGAGTAACCATATATAGTTCATGTGAAGATTATGTAGGGATACTGTTGAGTATGCTCTATGCTTGTTTGAATTGATTAACGAAGGTCATATATGAGATGTGAATTTGATATGGTTGTTCATATGTGTAAGCATATGTACTAATAAGAATGTGAATGTAATGACATGAATGTATAGGAATCATGTCAAGATGGTTGAGAGCGTGGAAGGCTAACGGGCTAAGGAGGCTCAAGTAAGCGAACGCAATTACGGACGCACAAGGTAAGTGAATTCCGGACTTACCCTTTAGTTTGGTAATGTATCTTATTCATAATGTTAATTATTGAATGTTACGCAAGAAAATATGAATCGGTGATATTACGATGGTAGGTTTTATGGGAAATGAGTCGGAAGTGGTTAAGATAGTGTCCTGATTAAGTTCGGGTAAGAAGGAAGCTTACATGATGTTATTATGCATAAAAATGAGATAAGAAATAATACATATAGTTATGGGTTTGATTGTAAGTACGTGTACGGATAGAAAGGTATGTATGAGGGAATTAGTATTTAGCTATATGCACGAACGAATGAGACTTGTCTATGTGTATAGATGGACCTACACATACCAAATGGGTTTCATGATGCTAATCGTTTTCTATTGAGAATGGAATGGAAGTGCAGGTTTATACATAATGGAAGTTGAAGGATTGGTTTTGAAGTTTAACGAAAGTGTTAGAAAGAATGGACGAATGGATTTACATAGCAAGATCAAGAAATGTGGATGTCTTACTACGCATGTGTTAATATCATGTATGAGGTCACGGGTTGCTAATAGTGTGATTGTATGTGGTGACTGCAGGTGTTACAGGTTTATGGATTTCTCGTCATGGAATATAAGCGGTTGAAGATCGAGTCAAGACATGGATTGTACGTGGGTGTGCGCGGTCACACAATATGACCTAATTATGCTAGGTTGTAATTAGATTATAGAAGGGATTCAAGTATTTAGATGAATGAATGAAATTAATAAAAGAAATTTTACATATGAAATTTCCGCTGCGATAAATTTTGGTTAAAACGTATTAGGGCGTTACACGTAACCTTTTGCAATTTCTGTTTTGTAAGCCCAATTCTTTAACTCGTGAAGTGTCGCAAATACCTGAAACAACGGTAATTTAAAACTATGTTTAAAACTATATTTGTTTAAAATCTAATAAACCTTATACATAACGAATAACACGTAAACAAAATCAACTTTGTCTAAATTCTAATAGGCACCCTTCTAATAAACATATACATAACGAATAACACGTATACAAAATCAAAATTGTCTAAAATTTAATAAACATTATACATAACGAATAACACGTAAGTGACGGTTATGTTATACCTTTCCTTGTTTTTTCGGGTCATTAGCACCATCGTCACCGCCACCACCATCGTCCCCGCCACCACCATCGTCCCAGCCACCACCATCTTCCTCGTCTTGATCACTTTCCTCGAAGTGTGTAACACCTTTCTCGATTTCGTTCTCGTCTTCCTCGAAGTCAAAAGCACCTTCCTCGGACTTTTTCTTGCGTTGTTTTTCCTGATGGGAATGGTAAGTCCCGTATGCGTGTTTTTCCTGTTGCGGATAGCTTTGAGCCACGTAAGATGGTCCCGCCTCCTCTACGACCTGAAACAACTTAATGGTTATACTAAAATAACCAAAACGACAATATGATTTTTTTTACCTGGTTCAAATCAGGCATCACGGACCGCACACTCCCTTCCTGATGCGAATGGTAAGTTCCGGCGTGTTGCGGATAGCTTTGAGCCACGTAAGATGGTCCCGCCTCCTCTACGACCTAAAACAACTTAATGGTTAGACTTTAATAACCATAACGCCAATATGAATTTTTTACCTGGTTCAAATCAATCATCACGGGCCGCGCACTCCCTTCATCACACCGACGCACGGAAACCACCTCCTCCTCACCTCGATCAACGTCGGGTAACCAAACGCTTTCGGAGACGTATGACTCATTCGAAATTTCACCAAAAAAATATCAAAAGTCCCAATTTGACATCGTGATTCAAATCTAATTTAACCAGACCGTTTATTTGAAAATTTTTATCATTTTCATCACTTTTTTGGGATTTTTGAACATTTGTATTACATGAATCCCGTAAGCTTGGGGTAAAGGGAAAAAATTCGAAACGATACGCAGCGTATAGGGCCATGAGCGCGTATATGTGGATCACCTTTTCAGCCTTTTCAGTCTGAACTCCGCTGTCTTGTCAGCAATATACCTTAAATTCAGATATTATAGTACCAATGAGCAGTGTATAAAGCAATGAGAGGCGTATAGGGTTTAATGCTCCAACTACCACCTTTCTAATACACCGCTCATAGGGCAATGAGGGTCGTATAACTTTACTTTTTCTGACATAGTTAATGCACTCAACCCCTTATACAACCCTCATTGCCTTATACGGGGCTGCTGGGGGGGGGGGGGGTGTCATTACTTTTGGGGGATGTACCAATACCCTCACCCTTTCTGTAAATGGGGAAGATGAATATAAATAAGGGTATTTAAAGGAATTAATAATGTATTTAATTTAGTTTTTTAATTAAGAAAAAAAGCAGTTGGACAAAAATAACCCTGCACAAAAGGACAAAATAGTCAGGTTGCAACATTAAAAATAAATGAGTTTTTTTAATTTTGGACTAAAATGACAATAAAAGTGAAACCATAGGGACTCAGATTTAAAAAGTTTGAGATTTATACTAAAATGGCAAATCTGCTCAAACCACAGGGACCAAAATGACAGTTTACTCAACAATTTATTTTTTCACAAAGAGTAACATATATCCTTTTAAACTTATGAACCTAACAAAATACACACCAAGCAACATACAATAATAATTATTTGTGATAATTTGGATGTCTAAACATCCTTTAACCAACATACGACCTTATTTTTACATTCATTGAGAAAACTAAATAAAAATCATAATCTGGACACAGATGCATACTATTATACTAATAATCGTTATATGCTCGTTGTGAGAAAAAAATGATATTATATATGCATACTAGCCATGATTGCATCCCCGACCGGGCAAGCCCTGGAGGTGGGCGGGGAGGATCACCAGCAAGGGCCTGATATTACGGAGGACACACTATTTTTAGAAAAACCCGATATGTATACGTAAAATTTTCCTTTTTAATAGGGTATACCTATACAAACACCAACATAGGCCCACTTACAAAACTACTCTTATACTTTAGATTAGTTATTAACCCATAATGCTTTAGACCTTTACTGAGCCCAATACCCAATTTCGTTAATGCCACACAAATTCTCAGGGCCAGCCCTGATCCCGACGCATTCCATTTTATATGGTTTGCAAGATTATACCTAAATAAAATGATCGAACATTTCATCTATGTTTATTTACAGTCATGTAGTCACAATTTCGTTGAGAAATTGAATTGTGATTTGTCCTTAAATACACTCTCCTTAAAAGCACAATACGCTCGGTATTGACAGACCCATGATTTTTTTTAGGGGTGAGGGGATCAAGATTTTTGCTTAAAAGTTACATTATTTTTTTCAAGGGAAGCGATCGCCCCTTCAAGGCTTAATCTCGGTGAGCCCCTAAGGCTAGGGTAGAGGTGTACAAAAAAACAGGTTTTAGAATCGAAACCGGGAAAAAAACCGAAACCGGTTTTTTTTAACCTGTTTTTTTATAATCGAACCGGTTTTATAACCGAACCGCCGGTTATAGACCGGTTAGGATTCTTGGTATGAAAAACCGGTTAATAACCGAAACCGGTTTTAAAAAAAACCGGTGTTAAAAACCGATCCCAACCAGTTACACCGGTTATTGTTTTGGACTTGAAAAACCGGTTAGTAACCGAAACCGGTTATTAAAAAATCCGGTTTTCATTTTGGATGAAAAAAACCGATTTGTACACCTCTAGGCTAGGGTTTTTGATGTGTTGACATATATAAAATAAAATAAAAGGGGAGTGGCAAAGGGCACAACCCCTTTTAACAAAATCTCATTATTTTTTACTTTCTTTAACAATATTCAACAAAACTTACTTTCAGCCACTTTTATAATCAATGATCATATGAACATTTCCATAAGTAGTTTTAAATTAGTAACCAACCACCATAATCTGAACGGAGTTATATGACTTTGAGTATAATCGGTTAAAAGTCTTAATGGTGTTGGGACTAATCTTGTCATAACTCAAAAGTTGGAGGGTGCTAAGTGTTTTAGTTTATTTTATTTAGGTTTCCTAATTCTAGTCTAGGGATGTTTTCTTGGGCATCAAGGTTTATTAGATAGGTTTATCTAGTTTGTTTATTTATTTTATTAATAAAGTTTGAGTCAGGTTAGGACTAGAATAAGTTTAGTATAAATAGATGGTTAGGGTCATTGTAATAGGTGTGCTCTCATTGATAAATTAATAAAAGAGTCGAACAAGTTTGTTCATATTGTGTGTTTGTTTATTCGATCAAGAGCCTGATTTCCAACAATTGGTATCAGAGCTACTTGGCCGTTTTGAGAGTCGTTTTCAAGAAAGGGAGCCGCCCCTCGCAGGGCTGCAACGGCGATGAAACCGGCGTGGTTGAAGACGGAAGAAAAAAGGCATTGAACGGCAGTATCGGAAATTTTGGAGCTGGTAAAACGGTTGACGGTAAAAGGGAGTTGGCAACGGTTTACGTGGTGGTGTCTCAAATTAAAGTCCACGTAGATGGATCATGCATGGTTAACGGTTTGGATGGGTTGTTAAATCCTAAACAGTATTCCAAGGTGGAGGTGAATGGGAAAGCCTTTTACAGCTTAATTAATTCAAAGTCAGTGGACAACCCAAAATTTGGTGTTGGGTTAATTGAATTAATTTTGGTATGCACGGTTTAAAGGGTGCATGTGAGAGGGCAGCGGGTTAGCGGTTCAAGGTTGTTCGCATGTTAGTTGCGGGTTTGCGCAGCTGTTATACAACGGTGACAACAGCAGAATGTTTTGCAAGTACCTTGATTGGCTTGTTCGTGATAAGAGGAGACCGGCGTAGTGCGTGAAAAGCGGGCAGAAGGGATCCGTCAAAGCAGGTTGCTTTGGATTCGTCTCGTTTGGCAAGGTGAGAAAACGGAAGAAGCGGGTGGCTTGTTTTCTTTGTCGGTGGAGAGCCTCTTGAACGAAGGTGATCGGAAAAAGGTAAAGAATGGAGAAAACACGATGTAACATATGGCGTTGGAGTTCAAAATCGGGTGGCTTTGGATGTTATCGGGTTAGGTCGTTGATCCGTGAAAAGTCGTGATGTTAGTGAGCGTTTCCAGCGTGATGCCATGTGAGATGTTACAAGTGTAGTGAGTTTTTTGTTTGGGTTGAACCGAGAAGACTTTGGACGTGTTCGAGGTGAAGATCGTGGGTCCGGGAGAGGTCGAGATGGTAATGAGCGGTTCCGGGATAAAAGTCACGTGAAATGTTATAAGCGCGGAGAATATGGTCATTATAACAACGAGTGTCCGAAGTTGAAAGATGAAGAGGTGAACTTGACCCGATACGAGGATGATGAACCAGCTCTAATGTGAAGAAAGTTATTGACAAGATCAAGGGGGTGATTGTTGGGACCAATCTTGTCATAACTCAAAAGTTGGAGGGTGCTAAGTGTTTTAGTTTATTTTATTTAGGTTTCCTAATTCTAGTCTAGGGATGTTTTCTTGGGCATCAAGGTTTATTAGATAGGTTTATCTAGTTTGTTTATTTATTTTATTAATAGAGTTTGAGTCGGGTTAGGACTAGAATAAGTTTAGTATAAATAGATGGTTAGGGTCATTGTAATAGGTGTGCTCTCATTGATAAATTAATAAAAGAGTCGAACCAGTTTGTTCATATTGTGTGTTTGTTTATTCAATCAAGGACCTGATTTCCAACAAATGGAACCCAAACAATAAAAGTCTTAATGGAACCCAAACAAATTCTTATGACTTATATCATACATCATAATATCATATTACACATTGTATTATATTTTTAAAACGCATGCTAGAAATGCATATTAAAAAAAACATAAAGAAGGTAGATATTAAATACCTAAAAGGCAACTGCTAACTTTTATATTGAGCACACATGTAGGCATAGTGAAGTCAATAAAGAAAGATTGCTAAATATGCTGCAACAATAAGTTAAAGAGAAGGAAAAGAACTTGATTGGTGTATGGATTACAATAAGTTGAAGTGAGAAAGAAAAACTTAGGGTAAATTACACTTTTCGTCCTTTATTTTTGTATCAAGTTGAAATGGATAGCCTTTAACTTTAATAATTAAAGTCACAATCCTTTATTTTGAAAACTCATTACACCTTTCGTCCTTACCACTAACTAGGTTAAATTTTTCAGTTAACTTTAGTCACTTAAGGGTAATTTAGTCTTTTAACTTTAGAGTAAATTACAAGTTTTGTCCTTTATATTTGTCCCAAATTTCAGGCGCTTTCCTTTACCTTTAAAATTGATGAGTTTTGTCCTTAATGTTTCAAAATCTTGCACGATATGTCCTTTGAGCCTAACCTAGTTTATTTATTTTTTGTTAAATCTGACCATGTGCCTTGCACATGAGGGTATTCTTGTCATTTTATCTTTCTAGGGACTAGTGTGTAAATAATTAATATTCAAGGACTATTATGTAAAAAAACAAATAAATAAAAAATATAAAAAACTGATCTCTCCATTCTCTCTCTAAACTCATCTCTATCTCTCTCTTAACTTACCTCTCTGTAAAACTCCCCACTGCACACCAGACCTCTACAGCCACCACCACCCCATGACCTCCACCGCCGCACCACCACCACCCCACCAGACTCCACCGAATCAAGCCCCTTTCTTCTTACGAAATCACCCTTAATCTCCTAAAACACTAACAAAATCACAGATCATCATCATCCATCCATTATCTCGATCCCCTACAAACTAACAAAATCACAGATCATCATCCATCACACACGCATACAAACATCTTTTTCATGTCGATCCGTCTCGTTCCCGCGCGTGCCGCTGCGTTTAGAAAGAGAGGGGTCGTGGGCTTGGTTACTGAATAAGGGGGTTTGGTTACTGAAGGGGGTTTGATTCGGTAGGTTATTTAAGTTCTTAATTTGGGTGACGGTCATTGACTGATCTTTGATTGTTTAATTTGTATGCTTTAAGGTTTTTATGTTTGGTTGTTTTTAATGGGTCTGCAAGAAATTGCTTCATTGCCATTGGTTGAACTTTATGGTTTTAGCTGTATATGTTGATTGTAATTGATGAAAAGTGGGTGTGTGGATGTTGGTTAAGAGTGGTGGTGGTGGTTATTGGTAGTGGTGGACAGAGATATAGAGGTAGAGAGAGAAAAGGGTTTGCGGTGGTGGAGGTGGTCTTAGGGGTGTTGCAGGTGGTGGTGGCCGGAGTTGTGGCTTCTGGATGGTGAAGGTGGGTTAGGCGGTGGTGGGCGGTGGTGTTAGGGGTTGTTGCTGTTGCAGGTGCATTAATGTTGAAGATAGGAAGGTCTATAAATTATTTTATTTTATTTTTAAAATGATATTGAATAAATGGGGTAAAAAGACTAAAATACCCCTGGGTAACCAGATTTAACAAAAAAAATAAACTGGGTTAGGCTCAAAGGACATACCGTGCAAGATTTTGAAACATTAAGGACAAAACTCATCAATTTTAAAAGTAAAGAACAACGCGAAATTTGGGACATACAAAAAGGACAAAACTTGTAATTTACTCTTAACTTTAAAAGAATTTTAATAAATAAAACAAATACAATTTAACCATCACATTCATTCACAGATCTACCCATCAACAAAAATAATTTGTACCAATAAAACAAAAGAAAATATATCCAGTGAAGCACCAGATCTAGCATCAACTACAACCACCGCCAGTGAGGGTTTTCATTAGTCTATTAGGAAAGATGAGGATTTAGGCTTTAAGAATGAGGATCAAGTTGAGAACAAGTTGGAACCGGTTGAGCAACCGGTGCATTGCTCGCAGCCGATGGATGATGGAGGCGAGAGGAAGTATGAGAGTAACAACGGTGGTGGTGGTGGTGGTTCTAGTAGAGTTGAAGTTGATTCGGATGTTTGGGTGGGAGTGAATGAGGCGGTGGGGACGGCATCCGGCGAAGCGGTTGGTAGTGATTCGAATATTAAGGGTGAATTAGGGTAGGAATCGATTAAAGCAGGTGAAGTAGAAAGAGGGCCTTTGAATAACGAAAACGACATGTCAAATGTAGTGATGGGGCAACAACAGGTTCATTATGTTGGGACGGGAAATACGGGGAGTTTAGGTAATAATGGCGGTAATGGTTTAGCTGCACAAGGTAGTGAAAATGTCAATGGTTTTGGTAATAGTCAGCTGCCATAGCTTGTAAGGAGGGAATGAATGGGCATGTGTTTAATGGTCTGATTGGGGTTTCTTCATTCAAACCTTGTTGACACAGAGGTCTGATTGTTGACTGTTTTAAGGGTTGAAGATGGTGAATGTGGGTTGAAGATTTGAGGTTTTTGGGGGTTGAAGGGGTGAGACATAAATAAACGAGTAAAATTACCGATCTACCCTTATGTGTAAGTCACATGAACAGACGTAACTTAAATTTTTAACCTAGTTAGTGGTAAAGGACGAAAGGTGTAATGAGTTTTCCAAATAAATGATTGTGACTGTAATTATTAAAGTTAAAGGCTATCTATTGCAATTCGATACAAACATAAAGGACGAAAAATGTAATTTACCCAAAAACTTATTTAGCATATCAAATTATTTAGGATAGCCTATTAACGTGCGATGGTACGCGAGTAATTACGCATTATAACTTTCAAACCCTAATTATACATGAAGAAGAAATCACGCATAGCCAAAACACAAATCATGCATCGGTTGGTTTGTACCCTAAATACGCACGTTATATAATAATTACACACGTTATTTTGTTGGTCGCGTACTGGCGCACCTTAAGAGGCTTTTGTATTTTAAAATTTCACTTGACACACACACACACACAAATATACATGGGATGGTTTAAATGAGAACGCTAAATATCACGAGAACCTTGAGAACAAATGAAAAACTGCAAAAACTTGGTAAAAAACATTTCAAATTCAAAATTTCTTTTTACACTTATCATTATTATTCGAACACACAATTAGAAATAAAATTTACACATTTAAATTTACATGTGTTCTCGGAAATAATGAAAACTTACACATGTGTAAGTTTACCATTCACATGTATAAATTTGTTGTATTTACACATGTGTACAAATTTTATTAAGAGTGATTTTGAGAAGAAAGATGAATTATTAAAAGAGTAAATTCTTTTTCTAACGTTTTATTTTAACTATAATGAAGTTTGAATTAAAAAATTGATTTTGATTGGTTTTTTTATTTTTTCTTGCGGTTCTTGGAATATTTAGCATTCTCAAGATAATTCTCCCCTAGTATGAGGTTCATTGGGGAACATTAAAAAAGTGGGGAACCGGGGAACACTCTTAAAAATTTAACTTAACATGTTAAAAATTAATTTTTAAACATCTTTTTCGACGCTTCTCCTTATATATACTTGTAGAAGCATTTTTAATAAAAAAAATCAAAAACTAAAAATATTAAAAAAAAACAATTAAAAAAAGGCTAAAAAATGTTTTTTTTAGAAAAATTATTTTTTTACTCGACTAGTTTCTCCTCCTTTTTATAAAGAAAAACGCTGAAAAAAAATTTAAAAAAAAATATTTTTAACATGTTAAGTTAATTCTATAAGATATAACTGTTTTTTAAACATTTTTTATATTTTTAGTTTTTGATTTTTTTTATCAAAAATGTTTCTACTTGTATTTATAAGAAAAAGCGCCGAAAAAAAATTAGAAAAATATTTTTTTTAACATGTTAAGTATAATTTTTAAAAGTGTTCCCCTGTTCCCCACTTTTTTAGTGTTCCCCAATGAACCCTCCCCTTCTCCCCTATATATATATATAGAAACTGGATCAGGAGAAAACGG
>JARYGA010036545.1:0-60040 GCA_030545235.1 Helianthus tuberosus | reverse complement strand
AATGGTTACAATTTAAGGAATGTGTTTAATGACGGCAACAGATTCCTAAATGATGGAGAAAGGTCTGGTGGCAAGAAAAACTGCTTCTAGGAGGTTGTCAAATGTTTTCACTCGACGATTCCATTCTTGAGTGGTTGGTTTGGCCCTTGTTCCAGTAACTCGAATCCAAACCCGCTATATCCCAATTTAATTTTACACCATTGTGAACCTTACACCTTTTTTACTCTCTGATCGAGGTTCTCGGCATTGAAAAATCTTGGTAAACTAAATCACACGTGTATATGTTGATATTTAAGAGATATACAGTCAAGAAAATCAAGGGCAATGGTGATATATATGCGGATTAGACACCAAAAAAAAAATCACTCAACAAATGGCTAAAATTTAAGGAATGTGTTTAGTGACGGCATCAGATTCCTAATTGATGGAGAAAGGTCTGGTGGCAAGAAAAGCTGCTTCTAGGAGGTTGTCAAGTGTTTTCTCACGACGATTCCATTCTTGGGTGGTTGGTTTGGCCCTTATTCCTGTAACTCGAATCCTAGCCCGGTATATCCCATTTTAATTTTACACCATTGTGAACCTTACGCCTTTTTTACTCTCCGATCGAGGTTCTCGGCATTGAAAAATCTTCGTAAACAAAATCACATGTGTATATGTTGACATTTAAGAGATATACAGTCAAGAAAATCAAGGGCAATGGTGATATGTATGCGGATTAGACACCAAAAAAAAAAAACACTCAACAAATGGCTACAATTTGAGGAATGCGTTAAGTGACGGCATCAGATTCCTAATTGATGGAGAAAGGTCTGGTGGCAAGAAAAAGCTGCTTCTAGGAGGTTGTCAAATGTTTTCGCTCGACGATTCCATTCTTGGGTGGTTGGTTTGGCCCCTGTTCCTGTAACCCGAATCCTAGCCCACTATATCCCATTTTAATCTTACACGATTGTGAACCTTACGCCTTTTTTACTCTCTGATCGAGGTTCCCTGTATTGAAAAATCTTCGTAAACTAAATCACACGTGTATATGTTGACATTTAAGATATATACAGTCAAGAAAATCGAGGGCAATGGTGATATATATGCGGATTAGACACCAAAAAAAACACTTAACAAATGGCTACAATTTAAGGAATGTGTTTAGTGACGGCATCAGATTCCTAATTGATGGAGAAAGGTCTGGTGGCAAGAAAAGCTGCTTCTAAGAGGTTGTCAAGTATTTTGGCTCGACGATTCCATACTTGGGCGGTTGGTTTGGCGCTTGTTCCTGTAACTCGAATCCTAGCCCGGTATATCCTATTTTAATCTTACACCATTGTGAACCTTACGCCTTTTTTACTCTCTGATCGAGGTTCTCGGCATTGAAAAATCTTCGTAAACTAAATCACACGTGTATATGTTGATATTTAAGAGATATACAGTCAACAAAATCATGGGCAATGGTGATATATATGCGGATTAGACACAAAAAAAAAACACAACAAATGGCTACAATTTAAGGAATGTGTTTAGTGACGGCATCAGATTCTTAATTGATGGAGAAAGGTCTGGTGGTAAGAAAAGCTGCTTATAGGAGGTTGTCAAGTGTTTTTGCTCGACGATTCCATTCTTGGGTGGTTGGTTTGGCCCTTGTTCCTGTAACTCGAATCCTAGCCTGGTATATCCCATTTTAATTTTACACCATTGTGAACCTTACGCCTTTTTTAATCTCTGATCGAGGTTCTCGGCATTGAAAAATCTTCGTAAACTAAATCACACGTGTATATGTTGATATTTAAGAGATATACAGTCAAGAAAATCAAGGGCAATGGTGATATATATGCGGATTAGACACCAAAAAAAACACTCAATAAATGGTTACAATTTAAGGAATGTGTTTAATGACGGCATCAGATTCCTAAATGATGGAGAAAGGTCTGGTGGCAAGAAAAGCTGCTTCTAGGAGGTTGTCAAATGTTTTCACTCGACGATTCCATTCTTGAGTGGTTGGTTTGGCCCTTGTTCCAGTAACTCGAATCCAAGCCCGATATATCCCAATTTAATTTTACACCATTGTGAACCTTACACCTTTTTTACTCTCTGATCGAGGTTCTCGGCATTGAAAAATCTTCGTAAACTAAATCACACGTGTATATGTTGATATTTAAGAGATATACAGTCAAGAAAATCAAGGGCAATGGTGATATATATGCGGATTAGACACCAAAAAAAAATCACTCAACAAATGGCTAAAATTTAAGGAATGTGTTTAGTGACGGCATCAGATTCCTAATTGATGGAGAAAGGTCTGGTGGCAAGAAAAGCTGCTTCTTGGAGGTTGTCAAGTGTTTTCTCTCGACGATTCCATTCTTGGGTGGTTGGTTTGGCCCTTATTCCTGTAACTCGAATCCTAGCCCGGTATATCCCATTTTAATTTTACACCATTGTGAACCTTACGCCTTTTTTACTCTCCGGTCGAGGTTCTCGGCATTGAAAAATCTTCGTAAACAAAATCACATGTGTATATGTTGACATTTAAGAGATATACAGTCAAGAAAATCAAGGGCAATGGTGATATGTATGCGGATTAGACACCAAAAAAAAACACTCAACAAATGGCTACAATTTGAGGATTGCGTTAAGTGACGGCATCAGATTCCTAAATGATGGAGAAAGGTCTGGTGGCAAGAAAAGCTGCTTCTAGGAGGTTGTCAAATGTTTTCGCTCGACGATTCCATTCTTGGGTGGTTGGTTTGGCCCCTGTTCCTGTAACTCGAATCCTAGCCCACTATATCCCATTTTAATCTTACACCATTGTGAACCTTACGCCTTTTTTACTCTCTGATCGAGGTTCCCGGTATTGAAAAATCTTCGTAAACTAAATCACACATGTATATGTTGACATTTAAGATATATACAGTCAAGAAAATCGAGGGCAATGGTGATTTATATGCGGATTAGACACCAAAAAAAACACTCAACAAATGGCTACAATTTAAGGAATGTGTTTAGTGACGGCATCAGATTCCTAATTGATGGAGAAAGGTCTGGTGGCAAGAAAAGCTGCTTCTAAGAGGTTGTCAAGTATTTTGGCTCGACGATTCCATACTTGGGCGGTTGGTTTGGCCCTTGTTCCTGTAACTCGAATCCTAGCCCGGTATATCCTATTTTAATCTTACACCATTGTGAACCTTACGCCCTTTTTACTCTCTGATCGAGGTTCTCGGCATTGAAAAATCTTCGTAAACTAAATCACACGTGTATATGTTGATATTTAAGAGATATACAGTCAATAAAATCATGGGCAATGGTGATATATATGCGGATTAGACACAAAAAAAAAAAAAAAAAACTCAACAAATGGCTACAATTTAAGGAATGTGTTTAGTGACGGCATCAGATTCTTAATTGATGGAGAATGGTCTGGTGGCAAGAAAAGCTGCTTCTAGGAGGTTGTCAAGTGTTTTCGCTCGACGATTCCATTCTTGGGTGGTTGGTTTGGCCCTTGTTCCTGTAACTCAAATCCTTGCCCGGTATATCACATTTTAATCTTACACCATTGTGAACCTTACGCCTTTTTTACTCTCTGATCGAGGTTCTCGGCATTGAAAAATCTTTGTAAACTAAATCTCACGTGTATATGTTGACATTTAAGAGATATACAGTCAAGAAAATCAAGGGCAATGGTGATATATATGCGGATTAGACAAAAAAAAAAGAACACTCAACAAATGGCTACAATTTAAGGAATGTGTTTAGTGACGGCATCAGATTCCTAATTGATGGAGAAAGGTCTGGTGGCAAGAAAAGCTGCTTCTAGGAGGTTGTCAAATGTTTTCGCTCGACGATTCCATTCTTGGGTGGTTGGTTTGGCCCCTGTTCCTGTAACTCGAATCCTAGCCCGGTATATCCCATTTTAATCATACACCATTGTGAACCTTACACCTTTTTTACTCTCCGATCGAGGTTCTCGGCATTGAAAAATCTTCGTAAACAAAATCACATGTGTATATGTTGACATTTAAGAGATATACAGTCAAGAAAATCAAGGGCAATGGTGATATGTATGCGGATTAGACACAAAAAAAAACACTCAATAAATGGTTACAATTTAAGGAATGTGTTTAATGACGGCATCAGATTCCTAAATGATGGAGAAAGGTCTGGTGGCAAGAAAAGCTGCTTCTAGGAGGTTGTCAAATGTTTTCACTCGACGATTCCATTCTTGAGTGGTTGGTTTGGCCCTTGTTCCAGTAACTCGAATCCAAGCCCGATATATCCCAATTAAATTTTACACCATTGTGAACCTTACACCTTTTTTACTCTCTGATCGAGGTTCTCGGCATTGAAAAATCTTCGTAAACTAAGTCACACGTGTATATGTTGATATTTAAGAGATATACAGTCAAGAAAATCAAGGGCAATGGTGATATATATGCGGATTAGACACCAAAAAAAAATCACTCAACAAATGGCTAAAATTTAAGGAATGTGTTTAGTGACGGCATCAGATTCCTAATTGATGGAGAAAGGTCTGGTGGCAAGAAAAGCTACTTCTAGGAGGTTGTCAAGTGTTTTCTCTCGACGATTCCATTCTTGGGTGGTTGGTTTGGCCCTTATTCCTGTAACTCGAATCCTAGCCCGGTATATCCCATTTTAATTTTACACCATTGTGAACCTTACGCCTTTTTTACTCTCCGATCGAGGTTCTCGGCATTGAAAAATCTTCGTAAACAAAATCACATGTGTATATGTTGACATTTAAGAGATATACAGTCAAGAAAATCAAGGGCAATGGTGATATGTATGCGGATTAGACACCAAAAAAAACACTCAATAAATGGTTACAATTTAAGAAATGTGTTTAATGACGGCATCAGATTCCTAAATGATCGAGAAAGGTCTGGTGGCAAGAAAAGCTGCTTCTAGGAGGTTGTCAAATGTTTTCACTCGACGATTCCATTCTTGAGTGGTTGGTTTGGCCCTTGTTCCAGTAACTCGAATCCAAGCCCGATATATCCCAATTTAATTTTACACCATTGTGAACCTTACACCTTTTTTACTCTCTGATCGAGGTTCTCGGCATTGAAAAATCTTCGTAAACTAAGTCACACGTGTATATGTTGATATTTAAGAGATACAGTCAAGAAAATCAAGGGCAATGGTGATATATATGCGGATTAGACACCAAAAAAGAATCACTCAACAAATGGCTAAAATTTAAGGAATGTGTTTAGTGACGGCATCAGATTCCTAATTGATGGAGAAAGGTCTGGTGGCAAGAAAAGCTACTTCTAGGAGGTTGTCAAGTGTTTTCTCTCGACGATTCCATTCTTGGGTGGTTGGTTTGGCCCTTATTCCTGTAACTCGAATCCTAGCCCGGTATATCCCATTTTAATTTTACACCATTGTGAACCTTACGCCTTTTTTACTCTCCGATCGAGGTTCTCGGCATTGAAAAATCTTCGTAAACAAAATCACATGTGTATATGTTGACATTTAAGAGATATACAGTCAAGAAAATCAAGGGCAATGGTGATATGTATGCGGATTAGATACCAAAAAAAACACTCAATAAATGGTTACAATTTAAGAAATGTGTTTAATGACGGCATCAGATTCCTAAATGATCGAGAAAGGTCTGGTGGCAAGAAAAGCTGCTTCTAGGAGGTTGTCAATTGTTTTCACTCGAGGATTCCATTCTTGAGTGGTTGGTTTGGCCCTTGTTCCAGTAACTCGAATCCAAGCCCGATATATCCCAATTTAATTTTACACCATTGTGAATCTTACACCTTTTTTACTCTCTGATCGAGGTTCTCGGCATTGAAAAATCTTCGTAAACTAAGTCACACGTGTATATGTTGATATTTAAGAGATACAGTCAAGAAAATCAAGGGCAATGGTGATATATATGCGGATTAGACACCAAAAAAGAATCACTCAACAAATGGCTAAAATTTAAGGAATGTGTTTAGTGACGGCATCAGATTCCTAATTGATGGAGAAAGGTCTGGTGGCAAGAAAAGCTACTTCTAGGAGGTTGTCAAGTGTTTTCTCTCGACGATTCCATTCTTGGGTGGTTGGTTTGGCCCTTATTCCTGTAACTCGAATCCTAGCCCGGTATATCCCATTTTAATTTTACACCATTGTGAACCTTACGCCTTTTTTACTCTCCGATCGAGGTTCTCGGCATTGAAAAATCTTCGTAAACAAAATCACATGTGTATATGTTGACATTTAAGAGATATACAGTCAAGAAAATCAAGGGCAATGGTGATATGTATGCGGATTAGACACCAAAAAAAACACTCAACAAATGGCTACAATTTGAGGAATGCGTTAAGTGACGGCATCAGATTCCTAATTGATGGAGAAAGGTCTGGTGGCAAGAAAAGCTGCTTCTAGGAGGTTGTCAAATGTTTTAGCTCGACGATTCCATTCTTGGGTGGTTGGTTTGGCCCTTGTTCCAGTAACTCGAATCCAAGCCCGATATATCCCAATTTAATTTTACACCATTGTGAACCTTACACCTTTTTTACTCTCTGATCGAGGTTCTCGGCATTGAAAAATCTTCGTAAACTAAGTCACACGTGTATATGTTGATATTTAAGAGATATACAGTCAAGAAAATCAAGGGCAATGGTGATATATATGCGGATTAGACACCAAAAAAAATCACTCAACAAATGGCTAAAATTTAAGGAATGTGTTTAGTGACGGCATCAGATTCCTAATTGATGGAGAAAGGTCTGGTGGCAAGAAAAGCTACTTCTAGGAGGTTGTCAAGTGTTTTCTCTCGACGATTCCATTCTTGGGTGGTTGGTTTGGCCCTTATTCCTGTAACTCGAATCCTAGCCCGGTATATCCCATTTTAATTTTACACCATTGTGAACCTTACGCCTTTTTTACTCTCCGATCGAGGTTCTCGGCATTGAAAAATCTTCGTAAACAAAATCACATGTGTATATGTTGACATTTAAGAGATATACAGTCAAGAAAATCAAGGGCAATGGTGATATGTATGCGGATTAGACACCAAAAAAAACACTCAACAAATGGCTACAATTTGAGGAATGCGTTAAGTGACGGCATCAGATTCCTAATTGATGGAGAAAGGTCAGGTGGCAAGAAAAGCTGCTTCTAGGAGGTTGTCAAATGTTTTAGCTCGACGATTCCATTCTTGGGTGGTTGGTTTGGCCCCTGTTCCTGTAACTCGAATCCTAGCCCACTATATCCCATTTTAATCTTACACCATTGTGAACCTTACGCCTTTTTTACTCTCTGATCGAGGTTCCCGGTATTGAAAAATCTTCGTAAACTAAATCACACGTGTATATGTTGACATTTAAGATATATACAGTCAAGAAAATCGAGGACAATGGTGATATATATGCGGATTAGACACCAAAAAAAACACTCAACAAATGGCTACAATTTAAGGAATGTGTTTAGTGACGGCATCAGATTCCTAATTGATGGAGAAAGGTCTGGTGGCAAGAAAAGCTGTTTCTAAGAGGTTGTCAAGTATTTTGGCTCGACGATTCCATACTTGGGCGGTTGGTTTGGCCCTTGTTCCTGTAACTCGAATCCTAGCCCGGTATATCCTATTTTAATCTTACACCATTGTGAACCTTACGCCTTTTTTACTCTCTGATCGAGGTTCTCGGCATTGAAAAATCTTCGTAAACTAAATCACACGTGTATATGTTGATATTTAAGAGATATACAGTCAAGAAAATCATGGGCAATGGTGATATATATGCAGATTAGACACAAAAAAAAAAAAAAAAAACTCAACAAATGGCTACAATTTAGGGAATGTGTTTAGTGACGGCATCAGATTCTAAATTGATGGAGAAAGGTCTGGTGGTAAGAAAAGCTGCTTATAGGAGGTTGTCAAGTGTTTTTGCTCGACGATTCCATTCTTCGGTGGTTGGCTTGGCCCTTGTTCCTGTAACTCGAATCCTAGCCTGGTATATCCCATTTTAATTTTACACCATTGTGAACCTTACGCCTTTTTTAATCTCTGATCGAGGTTCTCGGCATTGAAAAATCTTCGTAAACTAAATCACACGTGTATATGTTGATATTTAAGAGATATACAATCAAGAAAATCAAGGGCAATGGTGATATATATGCGGATTAGACACACAAAAAAAAAAAAAAAAAAAAAAAAAAAAAAAAAAAAAAAACTCAACAAATGGCTACAATTTAAGGAATGTGTTTAGTGACGGCATCAGATTCCTAATTGATGGAGAATGGTCTGGTGGCAAGAAAAGCTGCTTCTAGGAGGTTGTCAAGTGTTTTCGCTCGACGATTCCATTCTTGGGTGGTTGGTTTGGCCCTTGTTCCTGTAACTCAAATCCTAGCCCGGTATATCACATTTTAATCTTACACCATTGTGAACCTTACGCCTTTTTTACTCTCTGATCGAGGTTCTCGGCATTGAAAAATCTATATAAACTAAATCTCACGTGTATATGTTTCATTTAAGAGATATACAGTCAAGAAAATCGAGGGTAATGGTGATATATATGCGGATTAGACACAAAAAAAGAACACTCAACAAATGGCTACAATTTAAGGAATGTGTTTAGTGACGGCATCAGATTCCTAATTGATGGAGAATGGTCTGGTGGCAAGAAAAGCTGCTTCTAGGAGGTTGTCAAGTGTTTTCGCTCGACGATTCCATTCTTGGGTGGTTGGTTTGGCCCTTGTTCCTGTAACTCAAATCCTAGCCCGGTATATCACATTTTAATCTTACACCATTGTGAACCTTACGCCTTTTTTACTCTCTGATCGAGGTTCTCGGCATTGAAAAATCTTTATAAACTAAATCTCACGTGTATATGTTTCATTTAAGAGATATACAGTCAAGAAAATCCAGGGTAATGGTGATATATATGCGGATTAGACACAAAAAAAGAACACTCAACAAATGGCTACAATTTAAGGAATGTGTTTAGTGACGGCATCAGATTCCTAATTGATGGAGAATGGTCTGGTGGCAAGAAAAGCTGCTTCTAGGAGGTTGTCAAGTGTTTTCGCTCGACGATTCCATTCTTGGGTGCTTGGTTTGGCCCTTGTTCCTGTAACTCAAATCCTAGCCCGGTATATCACATTTTAATCTTACACCATTGTGAACCTTACGCCTTTTTTACTCTCTGATCGAGGTTCTCGGCATTGAAAAATCTTTATAAACTAAATCTCACGTGTATATGTTTCATTTAAGAGATATACAGTCAAGAAAATCGAGGGTAATGGTTATATATATGCGGATTAGACACAAAAAAAGAACACTCAACAAATGGCTACAATTTAAGGAATGTGTTTAGTGACGGCATCAGATTCCTAATTGATGGAGAAAGGTCTGGTGGCAAGAAAAGCTGCTTCTAGGAGGTTGTCAAATGTTTTCGCTCGACGATTCCATTCTTGGGTGGTTGGTTTGGCCCCTGTTCCTGTAACTCGAATCCTAGCCCACTATATCCCATTTTAATCATCCACCATTGGAACCTTACACCTTTTTTACTCTCTGATCGAGGTTCTCGGCATTGAAAAATTCGTAAACTAAATCACACGTGTATATGTTGACATTTAAGAGATATACAGTCAAGAAAATCAAGGGCAATGGTGATATATATGCGGATTAGACACAAAAAAAAACACTCAACAAATGGCTACAATTAAAGAATGTGTTTTGTGATGGAATCAGATTCCTAATTGATGGAGAAAGGTCTGGTGCCAAGAAAAGCTTCTTCTAGGAGGTTGTCAAGTGTTTTCGCTCGACGATTCCATTCTTGGGTGGTTGGTTTGGCCCTTGTTCCTGTAACTCGAATCCAAGCCCGGTTTATCCCATTTTAATTTTACACCATTGTGAACCTTACGCCTTTTTTACCCTCTGATCGAGTTTCCCGGTATTGAAAAATCTTTATAAACTAAATCACACGTGTATATGTTGACATTTAAGAGATATACAGTCAAGAAAATCAAGGGCAATGGTGATATATATGCGGAATAGTCACAAAAAAAAAACACTCAACAAATGGCTACAATTAAAGAATGTTTTTAGTGATGGAATCTGATTCCTAATTGATGGAGAAAGGTCTGGTGCCAAGAAAAGTTGCTTCTAGGAGGTTGTCAAGTGTTTTCGCTTGACGATTCCATTCTTGGGTGGTTGGTTTGACCCTTGTTCCTGTAACTCGAATCTTAGCCCGGTTTATCCCATTTTAATTTTACACCATTGTGAACCTTACGCCTTTTTTACTCTCTGATCGAGGTTCCCGGTATTGTAAAATCTTTGTAAACTAAATCACACGTGTATATGTTGATATTTAAGAGATATACAGTTAAGAAAATCAAGGGCAATGGTGATATATATGCGGATTAGACCCCAAAAAAACACTCAACAGATGGCTACAATTTAAGGAATGTGTTTAGTGACAGCATCAGATTCCTAATTGATGGAGAAAGGTCTGGTGGTAAGAAAAGCTGCTTCTCGGAGGTTGTCAAGTGTTTTTGCTCGACGATTCCATTCTTGGGTGGTTGGTTTGGCCCTTGTTCCTGTAACTCGAATCCTAGTCCGGTATATCGCATTTTAATTTTACACCATTGTGAACCTTACGCCTTTTTTACTCTCTGATCGAGGTTCTCGACATTGAAAAATCTTCGTAAACTAAATCACACGTGTATATGTTGACATTTAAAAGATATAAATGTCAAAAAAATCAAGGGCAATGGTGATATATATGCGGATTAGACGCCAAAAAAAAACACTCAACAAATTGCTACAATTTAAGGAATGTGTTTAGTGACGGCATCAGATTCCTAATTGATGGAGAAAGGTCTGGTGGCAAGAAAAGCTACTTCTAGGAGGTTGTCAAGTTTTTTCGCTCGACGATTCCATTCTTATGTGGTTGGTTTGGCCCTTGTTCCTGTAATTCGAATCCCAGCCCGGTATATCCCATTTTAATGTTAGACCATTGTGAACCATACGCCTTTTTTACTCTCTGATCGAGGTTCTCGGCATTGAAAAATTCGTAAACTAAATCACATGTGTATATGTTGACTTTTAAGAGATATACAGTCAAGAAAATCAAGGGCAATGGTGATATATATGCGGATTAGACACCAAAAAAAAACACTCAACAAATGGCTACAATTAAAGAATGTGTTTAGTGATGGAATCAGATTCCTAATTGATGGAGAAAGGTCTGGTGCCAAGAAAAGCTGCTTCTAGGAGGTTGTCAAGTGTTTTCGCTCGACGATTCCATTCTTGGGTGGTTGGTTTAGCCTTTGTTCCTGTAACTCGAATCATAGCCCGGTTTATCCCATTTTAATTTTACACCATTGTGAACCTTACGCCTTTTTTACCCTCTGATCGAGGTTCCCGGTATTGAAAAATCTTTGTAAACTAAATCACACGTGTATATGTTGACATTTAAGAGATATACAGTCAAGAAAATCAAGGGCAATGGTGATATATATGCGGATTAGACACCAAAAAAAAACACTCAACAAATGGCTACAATTAAAGAATGTGTTTAGTGATGGAATCAGATTCCTAATTGATGGATAAAGGTCTGGTGCCAAGAAAAGCTGCTTCTAGGAGGTTGTCAAGTGTTTTTGCTCGATGATTCCATTCTTGGGTGGTTGGTTTGGCCCTTGTTCCTGTAACTCGAATCCTAGCCCGGTATATCCCATTTTAATTTTACACCTTTGTGAACCTTACGCCTTTTTTACTCTCTGATCGAGGTTCTCGACATTGAAAAATCTTCGTAAACTAAATCACACGTGTATATGTTGACATTTAAAAGATATACAGTCAAGAAAATCAAGGGCAATGGTGATATATATGTGGATTAGACGCCAAAAAACAACACTCAACAAATTGCTACAATTTAAGGAATGTGTTTACTGACGGCATCAGATTCCTAATTGATGGAGAAAGGTCTGGAGGCAAGAAAAGCTACTTCTAGGAGGTTGTCAAGTTTTTTCGCTCGACGATTCCATTCTTATGTGGTTGGTTTGGCCCTTGTTCCTGTAATTCGAATCCCAGCCAGGTATATCCCATTTTAATGTTAGACCATTGTGAACCTTACTCCTTTTTTACTCTCTCATCGAGGTTCTCGGCATTGAAAAATTCGTAAACTAAATCACACGTGTATATGTTGAGATTTAAGAGATATACAGTCAAGAAAATCAAGGGCAATGGTGATATATATACGGATTAGACACCAAAAAAAAAACACTCAACAAATGGCTACAATTAAAGAATGTGTTTAGTGATGGAATCAAATTCCTAGTTTATGGAGAAAGGTCTGGTGCCAAGAAAAGCTGTTTCTAGGAGGTTGTCAAGTGTTTTCGCTCGACGATTCCATTCTGGGTGGTTGGTTTGACCTTGTTCCTGTAACTCGAATCCTAGCCCGGTTTATCCCTTTTTAATTTTACACCATTGTGAACCTTACGCCTTTTTTACTCTCTGATCGAGGTTCTCTGCATTGAAAAATTCGTAAACTAAATCACACGTGTATATGTTGACATTTAAGAGATATACAGTCAAGAAAATCAAGGGCAATGGTGATATATATGCGGATTAGACACCAAAAAAAAAACACTCAACAAATGGCTACAATTAAAGAATGTGTTTAGTGATGGAATCAAATTCCTAATTGATGGAGAAAGGTCTGGTGCCAAGAAAAGCTGCTTTTAGGAGGTTGTCAAGTGTTTTCGCGTGACGATTCCAATCTTGGGTGGTTGGTTTGGCCCTTGTTCCTGTAACTCGAATCCTAGCCCGGTTTATCCCATTTTAATTTTACACCATTGTGAAACTTACGCCTTTTTTACTCTCTGATCGAGGTTCCCGGTATTGAAAAAATCTTTGTAAACTAAATCACACGTGTATATGTTGACATTTAAGAGATATACAGTCAAGAAAATCAAGGGCAATGGTGATATATATGCGGATTAGACACCAAAAAAAAGAAAAAAACACTCAACAAATGGCTACAATTAAAGAATGTGTTTAGTGATGGAATCAGATTCCTAATTGATGGAGAAAGGTCTGGTGCCAAGAAAAGCTGCTTCGAGGAGGTTGTCAAGTGTTTTCACTCGACGATTCCATTCTTGGGTGGTTGGTTTGGCCCTTGTTCCTGTAACTCAAATCCTACCCCGATTTATCCCATTTAAATTTTACACCATTGTTAACCTTACGCCTTTTTTACTCTCTGATCGAGGTTCCTGGTATTGAAAAATCTTTGTAAACTAAATCACACGTGTATATGTTGATAATTAAGAGATATAGAGTCAAGAAAATCAAGGGCAATGGTGATATATATACGGATTAGACCCCAAAAAAAACACTCAACAGATGGCTACAATTTAAGGGATGTGTATAGTGATGGCATCAGATTCCTAATTGATGGAGAAAGGTCTGGTGGCAAGAAAAGCTGCTTCTAGGAGGTTGTCAAGTATTTTCGCTCGACGATTCCATACTTGGGTGGTTGGTTTGGCCCTTTTTCCTGTAACTCGAATCCCAGCCCGGTATATCCCATTTTAATTTTACACCATTGTGAACCTTACGCCTTTTTTACTCTCTGATCGAGGTTCTCGGCATTGAAAAATCTTCGTAAACTAAATCACACGTGTATATGTTGACATTTAAGAAATATACAGTCAAGAAAATCAAGGGCAATGGGGATATATATGCGGATTAGACACAAAAAAAAAAACACTCAACAAATGGCTGCAATTAAAGAATGTGTTTAGTGATGGAATCAGATTCCTAATTGATAGAGAAAGGTCTGGTGCCAAGAAAAGCTGCTTCTAGGAGGTTGTCAAGTGTTTTCGCTCGACGATTCCATTCTTGGGTGGTTGGTTTGGCCCTTGTTCCTGTAACTCGAATCCTAGCCCGGTATATCCCATTTTAATTTTACACCATTGTGAACCTTACGCCTTTTTTACTCTCTGATCGAGGTTCTCGACATTGAAAAATCTTCGTAAACTAAATCACACGTGTATATGTTGACATTTAAAAGATATACAGTCAAGAAAATCAAGGGCAATGGTGATATATATGCGGATTAGACGCCAAAAAAAAAAACACTCAACAAATTGCTACAATTTAAGGAATGTGTTTAGTGACGGCATCAGATTCCTAATTGATGGAGAAATGTCTGGTGGCAAGAAAAGCTACTTCTCGGAGGTTGTCAAGTTTTTTCGCTCGACGATTCCATTCTTATGTGGTTGGTTTGGCCCTTGTTCCTATAATTCGAATCCCAGCCGGTATATCCCATTTAAATGTTAGACCATTGTGAACCTTACGCCTTTTTTACTCTCTGATCGAGGTTCTCGCCATTGAAAAATTCGTAAACTAAATCACACGTGTATATGTTGACATTTAAGAGATATACAGTCAAGAAAATCAAGGGCAATGGTGAAATATATGCGGATTAGACACCAAAAAAAACACTCAACAAATGGCTACAATTAAAGAATGTATTTAGTGATGGAATTAGATTCCTAATTGATGGAGAAAGGTCTAGTGCCAAGAAAAGCTTCTTCTAGGAGGTTGTCAAGTGTTTTCGCTCGACGATTCCATTCTTGGGTGGTTGGTTTGGCCTTTGTTCCTGTAACTCGAATCCTAGCCCGGTTTATCCCATTTTAATTTTACACCATTGTGAACCTTACGCCTTTTTTACCCTCTGATCGAGGTTCTCGGTATTGAAAAATCTTTGTAAACTAAATCACACGTGTATATGTTGACATTTAAGAGATATAAAGTCAAGAAAATCAAGGGCAATGGTGATATATATGCGGATTAGACACCAAAAAAAAAAAACACTCAACAAATGGCTACAATTAAAGAATGTGTTTAGTGATGGAATCAGATTCCTAATTGATGGATAAAGGTCTGGTGCCAAGAAAAGCTGCTTCTAGGAGGTTGTCAAGTGTTTTTGCTCGACGATTCCATTCTTGGGTGGTTGGTTTGGCCCTTGTTCCTGTAACTCGAATCTTAGCCCGGTATATCCCATTTTAATTTTACACCATTGTGAACCTTACGCCTTTTTTACTCTCTGATCGAGGTTCTCGACATTGAAAAATCTTCGTAAACTAAATCACACGTGTATATGTTGACATTTAAAAGATATACAGTCAAGAAAATCAAGGGCAATGGTGAAATATATGCGGATTAGACGCCAAAAAACAACACTCAACAAATTGCTACAATTTAAGGAATGTGTTTAGTGACGGCATCAGATTCCTAATTGATGGAGAAAGGTCTGGTGGCAAGAAAAGCTACTTCTAGGAGGTTGTCAAGTTTTTTCGCTCGATGATTCCATTCTTATGTGGTTGGTTTGGCCCTTGTTCCTGTAATTCGAATCCCAGCCCGGTATATCCCATTTTAATGTTAGACCATTGTGAACCTTACGCCTTTTTTCTCTCTGATCGAGGTTCTCGGCATTGAAAAATTCGTAAACTAAATCACACGTGTATATGTTGACATTTAAGTGATATACAGTCAAGAAAATCAAGGGCAATGGTGATATATATGCGGATTAGACACCAAAAAAAAACACTAAACAAATGGCTACAATTAAAGAATGTGTTTAGTGATGGAATCAGATTCCTAATTGATGGAGAAAGGTCTGGTGCCAAGAAAAGCTGCTTCTAGGAGGTTGTCAAGTTTTTTCGCTTGACGATTCCATTCTTATGTGGTTGGTTTGGCCCTTGTTCCTGTAACTCGAATCCTAGCCCGGTATATACCATTTTAATTTTACACCATTGTGAACCTTACGCCTTTTTTACTCTCTGATCGAGGTTCTCGGAATCGAAAAATCTTCGTAAACTAAATCACACGTGTATATGTCGATATTTAAGAGATATACAGTCAAGAAAATCAAGGGCAATGGTGATATATATGCGGATTAGACACACAAAAAAAACTCAACAAATGGCTACAATTTAAGGAATGTATTTAGTGACGGCATCACATTCCTAATTGATGGAGAAAGGTCTGGTTGCAAGAAAAGCTGCTTCTAGGAGGTTGTCAAGTGTTTTCGCTCGACGATTCCATTCTTGGGTGGTTGGTTTGGCCCTTGTTCCTGTAACTCGAATCCTAGCCCGGTATATCCCATTTTATTCTTACACCATTGTGAACCTTACGCCTTTTTTACCCTCTGATCGAGGTTCCCGGAATTGAAAAATCTTTGTAAACTAAATCACACGTGTATATGTTGACATTTAAGAGATATACAATCAAGAAAATCAAGGGCAATGGTGATATATATGTGGATTAGACACAAAAAAAAAAAACACTCAACAAATGGCTACAATTAAAGAATGTGTTTAGTGATGGAATCAGATTCCTAATTGATGGATAAAGGTCTGGTGCCAAGAAAAGCTGCTTCTAGGAGGTTGTCAAGTCTTTTTGCTCGACGATTCCATTCTTGGGTGGTTGGTTTGGCCCTTGTTCCTGTAACTCGAATCCTAGCCCGGTATATCCCATTTTAATTTTACACCATTGTGATCCTTACGCCTTTTTTACTCTCTGATCGAGGTTCTCGACATTGAAAAATCTTTGTAAACTAAATCACACGTGTATATGTTGACATTTAAAAGATATACAGTCAAGAAAATCAAGGGCAATGGTGATATATATGCGGATTAGACGCCAAAAAAAACACTCAACAAATTGCTACAATTTAAGGAATGTGTTTAGTGACGGCATCAGATTCCTAATTGATGGAGAAAGGTCTGGTGGCAAGAAAAGCTACTTCTAGGAGGTTGTCAAGTTTTTTCGCTCGACGATTCCATTCTTATGTGGTTGGTTTGGCCCTTGTTCCTGTATTCGAATCCCAGCCAGGTATATCCCATTTTAATGTTAGACCATTGTGAACCTTACGCCTTTTTTACTCTCTAATCGAGGTTCTCGGCATTGAAAAATTCGTAAACTAAATCACACGTGTATATGTTGACATTTAAGAGATATACAGTCAAGAAAATCAAGGGCAATGGTGATATATATGCGGATTAGACACCAAAAAAAAACACTCAACAAATGGCTACAATTAAAGAATGTGTTTAGTGATGGAATCAGATTCCTAATTGATGGAGAAAGGTCTGGTGCCAAGAAAAGCTGCTTCTAGGAGGTAGTCAAGTGTTTTCGCTCGACGATTCCATTCTTGGGTGGTTGGTTTGGCCTTTGTTCCTGTAACTCGAATCCTAGCCCGGTTTATCCCATTTTAATTTTACACCATTGTGAACCTTACGCCTTTTTTACCCTCTGATCGAGGTTCCCGGTATTGAAAAATCTTTGTAAACTAAATCACACGTGTATATGTTGACATTTAAGAGATATATAGTCAAGAAAATCAAGGGCAATGGTGATATATATGCGGATTAGACACCAAAAAAAAAACACTCAACAAATGGCTACATTTAAAGAATGTGTTTAGTGATGGAATCAGATTCCTAATTGATGGATAAAGGTCTGGTGCCAAGAAAAGCTGCTTTTAGGAGGTTGTCAAGTGTTTTTGCTCGACGATTCCATTCTTGGGTGGTTGGTTTGGCCCTTGTTCCTGTAACTCGAATCCTAGCCCGGTATATCCCATTTTAATTTTACACCATTGTGAACCTTACGCCTTTTTTACTCTTTGATCGAGGTTCTCGAGATTGAAAAATCTTCGTAAACTAAATCACACGTGTATATGTTGACATTTAAAAGATATACAGTCAAGAAAATCAAGGGCAATGGTGATATATACGCGGATTAGACGCCAAAAAACAACACTCAACAAATTGCTACAATTTAAGGAATGTGTTTAGTGACGGCATCAGATTCCTAATTAATGGAGAAAGGTCTGGTGGCAAGAAAAGCTACTTCTTGGTGGTTGTCAAGTTTTTTTCGCTCGACGATTCCATTCTTATGTGGTTGGTTTGGCCCTTGTTCCTGTAATTCGAATACCAGCCCGGTATATCCCATTTTAATGTTAGACCATTGTGAACCTTACGCGTTTTTTACTCTCTGATCGAGGTTCTCGGCATTGAAAAATTCGTAAACTAAATCACACGTGTATATGTTGACATTTAAGAGATATACAGTCAAGAAAATCAAGGGCAATGGTGATATATATGCGGATTAGACACCAAAAAAGGTTGTCAAGTGTTTTTGCCCGACGATTCCATTCTTGGGTGGTTGGTTTGGCCCTTGTTCCTGTAACTCAAATCCTACCCCGATTTATCCCATTTTAATTTTACACCATTGTTAACCTTACGCCTTTTTTACTCTCTGATCGAGGTTCCTGGTATTGAAAAATCTTTGTAAACTAAATCACACATGTATATGTTGATATTTAAGAGATATACAGTCAAGAAAATCACGGGAAATGGTGATATATATGTGGATTAGACCCAAAAAAAACACTCAACAGATGGCTACAATTTAAGGAACGTGTTTAGTGATGGCATCAGATTCCTAATTGATGGAGAAAGGTCTGGTGGCAAGAAAAGCTGCTTCTAGGAGGTTGTCAAGTATTTTGGCTCGACGATTCCATACTTGGGTGGTTGGTTTGGCCCTTTTTCCTGTAACTCGAATCCCAGCCCGGTATATCCCATTTTAATTTTACACCATTGTGAACCTTACGCCTTTTTTACTCTCTGATCGAGGTTCTCGGCATTGAAAAATCTTCGTAAACTAAATCACACGTGTATATGTTGACATTTAAGAGATATACAGTCAAGAAAATCAAGGGCAATGGTGATATATATGCGGATTAGACACAAAAAAACACTCAACAAATGGCTGCAATTAAAGAATGTGTTTAGTGATGGAATCAGACTCCTAATTGATAGAGAAAGGTCTGGTGCCAAGAAAAGCTGCTTCTAGGAGGTTGTCAAGTGTTTTCGCTCGACGATTCCATTCTTGGGTGGTTGGTTTGGCCCTTGTTCCTGTAACTCGAATCCTAGCCCGGTTTATCCCATTTAAATTTTACACCATTGTGAATCTTACGCGTTTTTTACTCTCTGATCGAGGTTCCCGGTATTGAAAAATCTTTGTAAACTAAATCACACGTGTATATGTTGATATTTAAGAGATATACAGTCAAGAAAATCAAGGGCAATGGTGATATATATGCGGATTTGACCCAAAAAAAACACTCAACAGATGGCTACAATTTAAGGAATGTGTTTCGTGACGGCATCAGATTCCTAATTGATGGAGAAAGGTCTGGTGGCAAGAAAAGCTGCTTCTAGGAGGTTGTCAAGTATTTTCGCTCGATGATTCCATACTTGGGTGGTTGGTTTGGCCCTTGTTCCTGTAACTCGAATCCCAGCCCGGTATATCCCTTTTTAATCTTACCCCATTGTGAACCTTAAGCCTTTTTTACTCTTTGATCGAGGTTCTCGGCATTGAAAAATCCTCGTAAACTAAATCAATCGTGTATATATTGATATTTAAGAGATATACAGTCAAGAAAATCAAGGGCAATGGTGATATATATGCCGATTAGACACAAAAAAAAACCACTCAACAAATGGCTACAATTTAAGGAATGTGTTTAGTGACGGCATCAGATTCCTAATTGATGGAGAAAGGTCTGGTGGTCAGAAAAGCTGCTTCAAAGAGGTTGTCAAGTGTTTTTGCTCGACGATTCCATTCTTGGGTGTTTGGCTTGGCCCTAGTTCCTGTAACTCGAATCCTAGCCCGGTATATCCCATTTTAATTTTACACCATTTTGAACCTTACGCCTTTTTTACTCTCTAATCGAGGTTCTCGGCATTGATAAATGTTCGAAAACTAAATCACACGTGTATATGTTGACATTTAAAAGATATACAGTCAAGAAAAATCAAGGGCAATGGTGATATATATGCGGATTAGACGCCAAAAAAAACACTCAACAAATGGCTACAATTTAAGGAATGTGTTTAGTGACGGCATCAGATTCCTAATTGATGGAGAAAGGTCTGGGGGCAAGAAAAGCTACTTCTCGGAGGTTGTCAAGTTTTTTCGCTCGACGATTCCATTCTTATGTGGTTGGTTTGGCCCTTGTTCCTGTAACTCGAATCCTAGCCCGGTATACACCATTTTAATTTTACACCATTATGAACCTTACGCCTTTTTTACTCTCTGATCGAGGTTCTCGGCATCGAAAAATCTTCGTAAACTAAATCACACGTGTATATGTCGATATTTAAGAGATATACAGTCAAGAAAATCAAGGGCAATGGTGATATATATGCGGATTAGACACACAAAAAAACTCAACAAATGGCTACAATTTAAGGAATGTGTTTAGTGATGGCATCAGATTCCTAATTGATGGAGAAAGGTCTGGTGGCAAGAAAAGCTGCTTCTAGGAGGTTGTCAAGTGTTTTCGCTCGTCGATTCCATTCTTGGGTGGTTGGTTTGGCCGTTGTTCATGTGACTCGAATCCTAGCTCGGTATATCCCATTTTATTCTTACACCATTGTGAACCTTACGCCTTTTTTACTCTCTGATCGAGGTTCTCGGCATTGAAAAATCTTCGTAAACTAAATCACACGTGTATATGTTGACATTTAAGAGATATACAGTCAATAAAATCATGGGCAATGGTGATATATATGCGGATTAGACACAAAAAAAAAAAACACTCAACAAATGGCTACAATTTAAGGAATATGTTTAGTGACGGCATCAGATTCCTAATTGATTGAGAAAGGTCTGGTGGCAGGAAAAACTGCTTCTAGGAGGTTGTCAAGTGTTTTCGCTCGACGATTCCATTCTTGGGTGTTTGGTTTGGCCCTTGTTCCTGTAACTCGAATCCTAGCCCGTTATATCCTACCTTAATTTTACACCGTTGTGAACCTTAAGCCTTTTTTACACTCTGATCGAGGTTCTCGACATTGAAAAATATTCGTAAACTAAATCACACGTGTATATGTTGATATTTAAGAGATACACAGTCAAGAAATTCAAGGGCAACGGTGATATATATGCGGATTAGACACCAAAAAAAATCACTCAACAAATGGCTACAATTTAAGGAATGTGTTTAGTGACGGCATCAGATTCCTAATTGATGGAGAAAGGTCTGGTGGCAAGAAAAGCTGCTTCTAGGAGGTTGTCAAGTGTTTTCGTTCGACGATTCCATTCTTGGGTGGTTGGTTTGGCCCTCGTTCCTGTAACTCGAATCCTAGCCCGGTATATCCCATTTTAATTTTACACCATTGTGAACCTTACGCCTTTTTTACTCTCTAATCGAGGTATACAGTCAAGAAAATCAAGGGCAAGGGTGAGATATATGCGGATTAGACACCAAAAAAAAAACACTCAAAAAATGGCTACAATTTAAGGAACGTGTTTAGTGACGGCATCAGATTGCTAATTGATGGAGAAAGGTCTGGTGGCAAGAAAAGCTGCTTCTAGGAAGTTGTCAAGTGTTTTCGCTCGACGATTCCATTCTTGGGTGGTTGGTTTGGCCTTTGTTTCGGTAACTCGAATCCTAGCCCAGTATATCCCATTTTAATTTTACACCATTGTGAACCTTACGCCTTTTTTACTCTCTGATCGAGGTTCTAGGCATTGAAAAATCTTCGTAAACTAAATCACACGTGTATATGTTGATATTTAAGAGATATACAGTCAAGAAAATCAAGGGCAATGGTGATATATATGCGGATTAGACACCAAAAAAAAACACTCAACAAATGGCTACATTTTAAGGAATGTGTTTAGTGACCACATCAGATTCCTAATTGATTGAGAAAGGTCTGGTGGCAAGAAAAGCTGCTTCTAGGAGGTTGTCAAATGTTTTCGCCCGACGATTCCATTCTTGGGTGGTTGGTTTGGCCATTGTTCCTGTAACTCGAATCCTAGCCCGGTATATCCCATTTTAATCTTACACCGTTGTGAACCTTACGCCTTTTTTACTCTCTGATCAAGGTTCTCGGCATTGAAAAATCTTCGTAAACTAAATCACACGTGTATATGTTGACATTTAAGAGATATACAGTCAAGAAAATAAAGGGCAACGGTGATATATATGCGGATTAGACAACAAAAAAAAACACTCAACAAATGGCTACAATTTAAGGAATGTGTTTAGTGACGGCATCAGATTCCTAATTGATGGAGAAAGGTCTGGTGGCAAGAAAAGCTGCTTCTAGGAGGTTGTCAAGTGTTTTTGCTCGACGATTCCATTCTTGGGTGGTTGGTTTGGCCCCTGTTCCTATAACTCGAATCCTAGCCCAGTATATCCCATTTTAATCTTACACCATTGTGAAACTTACGCCTTTTATACTCTCTGATCGAGGTACTCGGCATTGAAAAATCTTATAAAACTAAATCACACGTGTATATGTTGATATTTAAGATATATACAGTCAAGAAAATCAAGGGCAATGGTGATATATATGTGGATTAGACACCAAAAAAAAAACACTCAACAAATGTCTACAATTTAAGGAATGTGTTTAGTGACGGCATCAGATTCCTAATTGATGGAGAAAGGTCTGGTGGCAAGAAAAGCTGCTTCTAGGAGGTTGTCAAGTGTTTTCGCTCGACGATTCCATTCTTGGGTGGTTGGTTTGGCCCTTGTTCCTGTAACTCGAATCCTAGCCCGATATATCCCATTTTAATCCTACACCATTGTGAACCTTACGCCTTTTTTACTCTCTGATCGAGGTTCTCGGCATTGATAAATGTTCGTAAACTAAATCACACGTGTGTATGTTGACATTTAAAAGATATACAGTCAAGAAAAATCAAGGGCAATGGTGATATATATGCGGATTAGACGCCAAAAAAAACACTCAACAAATGGCTACAATTTAAGGAATGTGTTTAGTGACGGCATCAGATTCCTAATTGATGGAGAAAGGTCTGGGGGCAAGAAAAGCTACTTCTAGGAGGTTGTCAAGTTTTTTCGCTCGACGATTCCATTCTTATGTGGTTGGTTTGGCCCTTGTTCCTGTAACTCGAATCCTAGCCCGGTATACACCATTTTAATTTTACACCATTGTGAACCTTACGCCTTTTTTACTCTCTGATCGAGGTTCTCGGCATCGAAAAATCTTCGTAAACTAAATCACACGTGTATATGTCGATATTTAAGAGATATACAGTCAAGAAAATCAAGGGCAATGGTGATATATATGCGGATTAGACACACAAAAAAAACTCAACAAATGGCTACAATTTAAGGAATGTGTTTAGTGATGGCATCAGATTCCTAATTGATGGAGAAAGGTCTGGTGGCAAGAAAAGCTGCTTCTAGGTGGTTGTCAAGTGTTTTCGCTCGTCGATTCCATTCTTGGGGGGTTGGTTTGGCCGTTGTTCCTGTAACTCGAATCCTAGCTCGGTATATCCCATTTTATTCTTACACCATTGTGAACCTTACGCATTTTTTACTCTCTGATCGAGGTTCTCGGCATTGAAAAATCTTCGTAAACTAAATCACACGTGTATATGTTGACATTTAAGAGATATACAGTCAAGAAAATTATGGGCAATGGTGATATATATGCGGATTAGACACAAAAAAAAACACTCAACAAATGGCTACAATTTAAGGAATATGTTTAGTAACGGCATCAGATTCCTAATTGATTGAGAAAGGTCTGGTGGCAGGAAAAACGGCTTCTACGAGGTTGTCAAGTGTTTTCGCTCGACGATTCCATTCTTGGGTGTTTGGTTTGGCCCTTGTTCCTGTAACTCGAATCCTAGCCCGTTATATCCTACCTTAATTTTACACCGTTGTGAACCTTAAGCCTTTTTTACACTCTGATCGAGGTTCTCGACATTGAAAAATATTCGTAAACTAATCACACGTGTATATGTTGATATTTAAAAGATACACAGTCAAGAAATTCAAGGGCAATGGTGATATATATGCGGATTAGACACCAAAAAAAATCACTCAACAAATGGCTACAATTTAAGGAATGTGTTTAGTGACGGCATCAGATTCCTAATTGATGGAGAAAGGTCTGGTGGCAAGAAAAGCTGCTTCTAGGAGGTTATCAAGTGTTTTCGTTCGACGATTCCATTCTTGGGTGGTTGGTTTGGCCCTCGTTCCTGTAACTCGAATCCTAGCCCGGTATATCCCATTTTAATTTTACACCATTGTGAACCTTACGCCTTTTTTACTCTCTAATCGAGGTATACAGTCAAGAAAATCAAGGGCAAGGGTGAGATATATGCGGATTAGACACCAAAAAAAAAACACTCAACAAATGGCTACAATTTAAGGAACGTGTTTAGTGACGGCATCAGATTACTAATTGATGGAGAAAGGTCTGGTGGCAAGAAAAGCTGCTTCTAGGAAGTTGTCAAGTATTTTCGCTCGACGATTCCATTCTTGGGTGGTTGGTTTGGCCTTTGTTTCGGTAACTCGAATCCTAGCCCAGTATATCCCATTTTAATTTTACACCATTGTGAACCTTACGCCTTTATTACTCTCTGATCGAGGTTCTAGGCATTGAAAAATCTTCGTAAACTAAATCACACGTGTATATGTTGATATTTAAGAGATATACAGTCAAGAAAATCAAGGGCAATGGTGATATATATGCGGATTAGACACAAAAAAAAAAACACTCAACAAATGGCTACATTTTAAGGAATGTGTTTAGTGACCACAACAGATTCCTAATTGATTGAGAAAGGTCTGGTGGCAAGAAAAGCTGCTTCTAGGAGGTTGTCAAATGTTTTCGCCCGACGATTCCATTCTTGGGTGGTTGGTTTGGCCCTTGTTCCTGTAACTCAAATCCTAGCCCGGTATATCCCATTTTAATCTTACACCATTGTGAACCTTACGCCTTTTTTACTCTCTGATCAAGGTTCTCGGCATTGAAAAATCTTCGTAAACTAAATCACACGTGTATATGTTGACATTTAAGAGATATACAGTCAAGAAAATAAAGGGCAGCGGTGATATATATGCGGATTAGACAACAAAAAAAAAACACTCAACAAATGGCTACAATTTAAGGAATGTGTTTAGTGACGGCATCAGATTCCTAATTGATGGAGAAAGGTCTGGTGGCAAGAAAAGCTGCTTCTAGGAGGTTGTCAAGTGTTTTCGCTCGACGATTCCATTCTTGGGTGGTTGGTTTGGCCCTTGTTCGTGTAACTCGAATCCTAGCCCGGTATATCCCATTTTAATTTTACACCATTGTGAACATTACGCCTTTTTTACTCTCTGATTGAGGTTCTCGGCATTGAAAAATCTTCGTAAACTAAATCACACGTGTATATGTTGATATTTAAGAGATATACAGTCAATAAAATCAATGGCAATGGTGATATATATGCAGATTAGACACAAAAAAAACACTCAACAAATGGCTAGAATTTAAGGAATGTGTTTAGTGACGGCATCAGATTCCTAATTGATGGAGAAAGGTCAGGTGGCAAGAAAAGCTGCTTCTAGGAGGTTGTCAAATGTTTTCGCTCGACGATTCCATTATTGGGTGGTTGGTTTGGCCCCTGTTCCTGTAACTCGAATCCTAGCCCAGTATATCCCAATTTAATCTTACACCATTGTGAAACTTACGCCTTTTATACTCTCTGATCGAGGTTCTCGGCATTGAAAAATCTTATAAAACTAAATCACACGTGTATATGTTGATATTTAAGATATATACAGTCAAGAAAATTAAGGGCAATGGTGATATATATGTGGATTAGACACCAAAAAAAAAACACTCAACAAATGTCTACAATTTAAGGAATGTGTTTAGTGACGGCATCAGATTCCTAATTGATGGAGAAAGGTCTGGTGGCAAGAAAAGCTGCTTCTAGGAGGTTGTCAAGTGTTTTCGCTCGACGATTCCATTCTTGGGTGGTTGGTTTGGCCCTTGTTCCTGTAACTCGAATCCTAGCCCGATATATCCCATTTTAATCTTACACCATTGTGAACCTTACGCCTTTTTTACTCTCTGATCGAGGTTCTCGGCATTGAAAAATCTTCGCAAACTAAATCACACGTGTATATGTTGATATTTAAGAGATATACAGTCAAGAAAATTGTACATTGTAGTTCCACTCATTCGTACATTGTAGTTTCACTCATTCGTACATTGTAGTTCCACTTATTCGTACACTGATAGTTCCACTTATTCGGACACTTGCTATTTTCGCTTATAGTGACATACAGATTTCGCTTATTTGTCACTTTCAAGCTGATTTCGCTCTTTTGTCACATTTTTTCAAAAATTTTGAAAATTTGTCTAAGTGTTTGCTGATTTTGCAGGTACACTCAAGATGGATGACATATTCTTGAACCCGTTTAGCGACATGTACGCGTTTGCTGGAAATTCGGGAGATGATTCATCTACAAGCAACAACAATAAGAATCCGCCGAATACGAAGAAAAGTTAACGGAAGCTTGGGAATCGGAAAGTGCCTTTGGAACCTTCAATAAACCTCCAAAGCTAATGGCTATCGAGGAATACAGTCGATGGTCAAGAAAGTTTGAAGATTGGTTAATGGCATTCGCATTTCCCAGCTGGAAGAGTTTGAAAAACGGTTATGAAAATGGAAACAAAAATGGTGAAACTTTAAGATCAGCTGAGGAGATTGATTCGTTTGTAGCTGAACAAAAGTGTGTGGCTTTGTTGTTTCAGTCCGTCCGGGAAGACATTATTGCCTTGATCGATTATTCAAATGCAAAAGATCTTTGGAAAAAGTTAGAAAAGAAATGTATAGGTAGTGAAGAAATCAAGAAAAACAAAATGAAATTACTTAGGAAAGAGTTTGATATGTTTGGGTGTTTAAAGAACGAGTCAGTTTGTAAAATGATAGAAAGGTTTGGTCATCTGAAGCTGGAATTAGCAAGACATGATATCAGATATCCTGAAGAGGAGCTTATTGACAAATTGTTCGATTCGTTGCCTGACGAGATGGATTGGAGATATTAAGCGCTGATGCTGAAGAATACCATCAAGGCACCAGAAAAGTTGACATTAGATTTGTTGATTGAGAGACTTGAAAGTCACGAGCTGGAACTGAAGAAGACATACAAAGTCAATCACTCATCTTACCAGCAGAATTTGGATTTGTATTATCCAAAAAACATGATGCCAAAAGCAACTTCTCCTAAGACTGCTTTTTCTGCTGAAAATGTGTCCACAGCAAGCAAAGAAAGTCAAAGTGGTCAAAGCAGTGGAAGTCACAGTGGTTATCACAGTGGATCTTCATCATCTGGAAGTCATTCTGATGCAAAGAATCGTTTTCAATGTAACATCGCAATAGATTTGAAGAATGCTCAGAATTTTGATGAGGAGTCGACCAAACAACATATGATCTTTCTAGCATATGTGTTGGAATTGTATGAAGGGTTAGTAGCAGGGAAGATAGGCAACACCAATCTGACGAAAGAAGATTATGATCAGATTGATCCGGAGGAAATGGAGCTGATCGACATTCGTTGGTGCATGGCCAGTGCTGTTCGTCGAGCACAGCGTTTCATGGAAATTACCGGCAGGAAGACAATTGGTGGTCCATCTACCAAGCTGGGGTTCGATAAATCCAAGGTGACATGCTTCGAGTGTAAGCAGAAAGGTCACTTCAAGCGAGAATGTAGAAATGCATATGCTGATGAGTCGGAGAACCCATTCAGAGAGGATTACTACAAGAAGGCAATATATCATCAGAATAAATCCGAGCCGCCTAGATTGAAGCAGGTTGACGATAACAAAGAGAAATCTAGAGCTCTTGTGGTGATTTATGATGATGAGGGTTATGATTGGAGTCAAGAGGTTCTACCAGAAGAAGATGCGGTTGGTTACGCATTCATGGTGAAAAACGACGAACCTATTCCTTGGAAAGATAACCGAACTGAAGAGCAGAAGTATAGATACAGAAAAATGTTGGCTGAAAATAGAATTATTAGAATTTCTGGTATCTATCTGGAAGCGAGGAGAGCGAGAAGATGGGATCCAGACAGGGAGTGTTATCTTGATCCATATGGAAACATTGCGATCGATGACAAAACGCTTGATATCGAAGCCATAATCAAGGAGTACAAAGAAGAGGATGAGTATTGGCAGAATAAATGGTGGGGAACTGTAGAAGAGAAAGAGAAAGAAGAGAAAGAGAAAAAGGAGAAAGAAGAGAAAGAGAAAAAAGAAAAAGAAGAGATAGAGAAATCAAAGAAGATTGATACTGGGGTTATTGACACAACGCAGGAGTTGACTGCTGAGAACCTGGGAAAAATGGCTGACAAAGTGCTGGCTGCTAAGGCACTTGAGGTAGACTCTAACTCCGTGTTTGAGTCAAAAAGCCAGGTCAGTTCAAACGTGTCAACAAATGCCTCAGGTAAGAAAATTGATGGAAATGCTGATTGCAAAAATTGCAACAAAGAGTGCAAATTTTGTAATACAGTCACGTATCTCAACGGTAAGAAAGTTGAAGATCTGACAGCAAAGGTCAGAAGCGATGAGAATCAAATTCTCGATCGTGATAAAACAGTTAAAGCTTCAACTGAACGGATAAGAGAATTGACTAGCCAAATTGAAAATGATAAAATTGATCATGAAAAGGTTAAAAAGGAAAATGAAAAGTTAATTCTTGAAAATCGTCAGATTTCTGAGAAGCTTGAAAAACTCAAAAGCACAATGAAAGATAATGATGATCGAAATGGTAAAACTTATAAAGAAAACGTTCAATTAAAAGAAGTGCTTAGAGTAAAAGAAGAATCAATCAACCAACAACTGGATGAAATCGCTAAACTGAAACTTAAATTTCAAGAGGCTGAAATTGAAAATGAGCGAATCCAGTTGAAGCTTAACAGTTACAGCTCCGCAAGCTTTGTTTTGCAACACATTATTCCCAAACCCATCGGGAAAGACAAAGCAGGCGAAGTTGTGTACTCTGATGGAACCGGGGTGGGTTTTCATCAAGTTCCACCACCTGTTCTTGATAATTACACGAAAAAGCAATCAGGGTTGGTTGAAATTGAAGAAGAAAGTGAAATGAATCTTCCGGATTTAATTGATGTCACGTTCACATCTTCCAATGACGATAGTGTCCAAAATGATATTGTAAAAGGTGTTGTTGAAAATGTGCTAAAAACGGATAGTGACACTACTGAGGAAGATGGGTGTTTCTTGGAAAAATACATTCAGAAACCAAAATCCAAAAACAACTTAAGTGATGAACCAGGTCTTGTGATGTACAAGATGGCTGGATCTGATAAGTTGTATTTGGATTCTGAGTTTCCCATTGAGAATGTTAATGTGAAAAAGTTGACAAATGTTTTCAAATTGGTTGAAGTTGAGTTGTCAGAAGTGAACAGTTTGAAACAAACAAAAAGGCAAATGAATTTTGAGAAAGATAAAGCTTAATACAAAAAGCCTGTTGTGCCACCACGTTTTTATAATAACAATCGAAACAATTGGTCGGGAGGTTATCGGGGTGGTAAGAGTTATCAGAAAAAGAGTTTTCAAAACAAAAGGTTTGCTGAAAAGAAGGTGTTTGTGAACGGTTCAAGTTCACTTTCTGATGAGGAAAATGAATTTTTTTCAAAATCAAATGAAGAGTTCTTTGAGAAGAGGGCCTCACAACCTCAGTCTGAAGGCACAAGTCGAGTTGTTGATACTCGTACATGTTTTAGATGTAACAAAGTTGGTCACATTGTAAGAAATTGCACCAACTCCAAGCCTAAGACTGAAGTTGTTGAGAGACAAAAGAGGAAAGTTGATGTGAAGGGTAAAGCTCCATTAGTTGTTGAGAAAAGTTTGAAAAATGAGAAAACAAAAGTAAAAATTGAACCTGTTAAGAATGTGGTAATTAAAAATGACAAATTTTATAAACGGGTTGCATCGTCTCAACAAACATGGAAGCCAAAAGTGGTTGAAAAGAAACCAAGTTCTTCAAATCCAAATGTTTCCGAGAAAGAAAAACAATCGTCTTCTACCACTTCGGTAAAGATGAATGTTCCTGTTGATTATTATGAGAAAATTGATAAACAGGATTCTGAGAAAAAGGTTGTTTCGGAAAAAGACCAACCATCTGGTCAACCTCAAAAAGTAGAATTTTTCTTATATAAAGAGGTTGAGGTTGGATCTGCTGAGAGTTTAAAAATGAATGATCAAAATTTTCCGCCACTTTACACTATGAAATCTAAACTCAAAGTCCAGTTACCTGAGTCCAAAGAGGATTGGGTAGCATCAAAATCTCACTAAAGAATTTGGACTTGCCGGAGCTTTCTAGTTGGTAATCGTGAAGCATGAATCGGCATCTTTCTTAAATTGTTTGTAATATGTACAGGATCTTCCGAGATCTATTTCAAGATGGATTATGGATAGTGGAGCGTCTCGACATATGACAGGAAAGACTGCATTGTTATATGATGTGAGAAATATCAATGGTGGTTACGTAGGATTTGCTGGACATGAAGGTGGTCGAATTGTCGGTGAAGGAACGTTATCCAATGGGATTGTTACATTTGAGAGAGTTAACTACATTACTAAGCTGGAGAATAATCTGCTAAGTATCTCGCAGATTTGTGACAATATGTATACCACTCACTTCACAGACAAAGAATGTTTGATATTGAAACCAGGATTTGTTGTTCCTGAAGAATGGATTATCATGAGGGCACCTAGAGTGAATGATTTATATGTGTTGGACATGAGTGTAGCAACTACAACAACAGGCCAAGCACATTGTTTTGTTTCTAGAGCAACTGAGAAAGAATCGAGATTGTGGCACCGTAAGATGGGGCATATACATCTTAGAAAAATGAATCACTTGGTGCAAAATGATTTGGTTCTTGGAGTTAATATTAAAGGTTTTCATCTAGAAGGGGAGTGCATTAGTTGCATCGAAGGCAAGCAGAAGAAGAAGTCACACCCTACAAAGCAAGTCAATTCAGTTTCGAGGCCTCTGGAAAGACTTCACATGGATTTGTTTGGTCCTGTGAATGTCAAAAGTATTACAGGGGATCTCTATTGTTTGGTTGTTACTGATGATTATTCTAGATTTTCGTGGGTATCTTTCTTGAAATCAAAAGATGAAACGTTTGACAGTTTGATGGCATTGTTCAGAAAGATTGAAAACTTGTACCAACGACGTATCAAAAGAATTCGAAGTGATAATGGTACTGAATTCAAGAACAGTAAGATGGAAGAATTTTGTGATGAAAGAGGTATATTGCATGAGTTTAGTTCTCCGTACTCTCCGCAGCAGAATGGAGTAGCAGAACGCAAAAATTGGACGCTAATCGAAACGGCCAGAACTATGCTTGCAGATTCAAAGTTACCGATAAATTTTTGGGCTGAAGCTGTTTCCGCCGCATGCTATACGCTCAACAGGGTTCTCACTGTCAAGAAGTTCAACAAAACATTCTTTGAGCTAATCAATAACCGCAAACCGAATTTGAAGTATCTAGAACCGTTCGGGTCACCCTGTACTGTTATAGAGCCTTTTGGAAAGTTTTGTCTGAAGTGCATTGAGGGAATATTTGTTGGTTATGCAAATCCGATGCGACGTGTCTTCGTTCCAAGTGAGAAGCGGATTATTGAAGCTGCAAATGTTGAATGTCAAGGTTATACTATGCCTCTGTAGAATCCTGGTGATTCATGGCGTTATCATTATGACAAAATGTGGGATTCGTTTGACATGAGAGAAGTATCAGAGGATGATGAAGATTTCTTTGATGAGTTGGATATTTTGCGTGAATATGAGTCACAGCTAAGGTTCCCAGCTGAGTATTCAAGGCGACCAAGGGAAACTTCAAATGACGATGAAGCAGGTCCGAGTAATGCTGGTGAACATGATGATGTCCAACAAAATGAAGTTGCTCAGGATAATCAGTCAGAACAGAATGATAATCAAGAAGCTGAAAACATGCCAGTATTTGATCGTGGTGATTCAGATTCTGAGGGGGAGCAAATTCAGATTTCAGGTCAAACAAACCCAGTTAGTGAACAAGGTGCAAATCAGAATGTTACTAATCTGGAAGGTGAGGTAGATGTTTCAGGTGAAGTAATGCCACGAACTCTTTCATATCATCCGGAGGAATTGATCATTGGAGAGTTGCAGACAGGAGTTCGCACTCGAAGACAGATTGATAAAGGGCTTACATGTTTTTATACAAAAGTTACTCCTTTGCAAACTGAATTCTCATTAAGTTGTTTTATATTCTCGCAGGTTGAGCCAAGAACTTACAAAGAGGCGCTTACTGAAGATTCTTGGATCAATGCAATGCAGGAGGATCTTAGCCAATTCGAAAAGTTGGGAGTGTGGAAGTTAGTGGATTTGCCAGATGGTCAGAGGAAGATAAACACCAAGTGGGTGTTCAAGTGTAAGAGAGACGATAGAGGAGTTGTGATTCGTAACAAAGCTCGACTCGTTGTTCAGGGCTTTAGTCAACAGGAGGGGATTGATTTTACAGAAGTCTATGCTCCTGTAGCACGTCTAGAGGCAATCAGAATTTTCCTTGCATTTGCGTCTTGGAAGAACTTCAAAGTATATCAGTTAGATGTTAAATCAGCTTTTCTCTATGGGAAGGTAAAAGAGGAGGTTTATGTCGGACAGCCGCCGGGCTTCACCGATCCAATCCATAAAAACAAGGTCTACTTATTGGACAAAGCGCTGTATGGTTTACACCAGGCCCCGAGAGCTTGGTACGAGACTTTGTCTCAACACCTACTAGCCAACAAGTTCATTCGTGGAAAAGTGGATGCCACTCTCTTCACTAAAGAGGTCGACGGTCATCTTTTGATAGTTCAGATTTATGTGGACGATATAATTTTTGGGTCAACAAATGAGAGTTTGTGCAAAGATTTTGAATCAGTGATGAAGCAAAAGTTCGAAATGTCATAAATAGGGGAGATGAAATTCTTTCTGGGTCTACAAGTTGAACAACTTCCTGAGGGAATTTTCATTCATCAAACGAAGTACGTTCATGATATTCTATAGAAATTTGGGATGTCAAGTTCTACTCCAGCTGTTACCCCACTTGCAACAAATCATGGGATTCACCTAGATCTCACCGGAGACAGGGCTGATGAAACGTTCTACCGTTCCATGATAGGTTCTTTGATGTACCTAACTGCTTCACGTCCTGATATCATGTACCCAACGTGCCTCGCAACAAGATTTCAATCTAACCCGAGAGCTTCGCATATGATCATTGTGAAGAGGATATTGCGCTACCTGAAAGGAACTCCTTCATTGGGGTTGTTGTATCCTAGGAAAGGCGATTTTACGCTCGAAGGGTTTTCCGATTCAGATTTCGGATGCTGCAAAGTCAATTCAAAATCAACAACTGCAGGATGCCAGTTCTTTGGATCTAGATTGGTTACCTGGCAGTGTAAGAAACAAACGTCTGTGGCGTTATCTACATGTGAAGCGGAGTACGTTTCTGCTAGCAGTTGCTGCTCTCAGATCTTGTGGATACAGCAACAGATGCGCGACTACGGTTTGTAGTTTCTTAACACACCTCTTTTTGTTGATAATGAGGCAGCTATAAATATAACAAAGAATCCAGTACATCACGCTAAAACCAAACACATAGAAATTCGTCATCACTTTATTCGTGATTGTTTTGAGAAAAAGTTGATACGAATTGAGAAAATCCACACTGACGAACAGAAAGCTGATTTACATACCAAAGCTTTTGATAAAAATCGGTTTCAATATTTTTTAAAACTGAATGGTATGAAGCTTCTTTCGGTGACGGATGGAATTGTGGGAGTTTATGAGAGTATTGTTGCGGATGAAGACGAGAAACAATCTGCAATGGTTTGTCGATTTTTTACATGTTTTGGTATTTAGGGGGAGGTATAGGGTAATATTTCAGAAAATACAAAAACAATAAAAAATGACTAAAATACAAAAACATGAGATATTTTCAAAATCCAAAAACAATAGAAAATCAGAAAAGAGCTTGTGTAAAAAGGGAAAATGATAGTACATCGGCTTGACAGTCACGGTATGCTAAAGATATGGGATGTTTAAAAGGTTAAACAATCTCGCTGATGATGTGTTGATAGGTTTTTACACATTTAGTAGGTTTGTTCGGGATATAAACTTAAATCTTACTTGCTTATTTCGTGGGGAACATTACTTGGATATATAGGTAACCCCTGAAATCTCGTTTGAAAGATTTCTTTTTCTGATATACTAGGCTTTATACTCAATGATCTCTAGGGTATTATTCCAGGACTTCTGCTGAATGGAAGTTCTGACCTAGTCCTCGAATAATACTTTTCGCAAATGCTTGAAACATAGCATCACCCTCAGCATATATGATAAGACAATAAAATTGCTTAGCAATGCTGTTGTAAAAAAGATCCTCTAAATGGGACACACCCACTAGTTGAGTCATGATCTATCTGCTGAACGGTAGTTCTGACCTGAGCTCTCATGATTCTTCATAAATTATTAACCCCTTACAGATATCATTTGTGTCATAATTGCTTGTAAGACTGAATATCGGGATCTGGATACGGGAGTATATTCAAGAGGTGGGACACGCGTATAAGTTTAAGTCTTTAAAACACTAAATCCGTATCCTGGACAGATTGAAATTTGTGTGAGAATTTAAGTGGATCAGTATATCGACAATCTACGCGAATTGTTTAATTCTGAGTATGAAATTGAAGCTTAACGGTACTTGTGTCTTGTCGAATAGCTGATATGATTCCCTAACACGCTCAACAAAAATTTGTTTGTAAATAGTTTACTTTGTTTACTTTCTGCAAAATGGAGAGTTGATTGTTGGATTCTCAGATGATTGAAGCAGATGCATGAGATTCTGGACTGAAGAATGAGGAGAGCTTATCTTGATGGAGTTTGATTTATTGGAAAGTCAAAAACAAGTTCATTAACTTGATACTTGTTATGTTCAGAAAATGTTTGAAAATTGTTGTTTTTTAAAAATCAGTTTGATTCGTCATATGATCAACCGAGGTCATTAAGTTGAACTTGGTAGATTAATCAAGTGATCAGGGTCATTAACTTGGACCTGAATACTTGAGTGGATTTCTACAACTGATTGAGTTTGTGATTTATTGTTGAAAAGATAGTTTGTAATGTTTGAGACACAGGTTTTGGACTTCATTATTCCCACGGAAGCTAAATGTCAAAGCTTGAACTAGATTAAGACCTCAGATTCTAGCATATTGAGAGGGGGAGTCTGTGAAAGGGGGAGTCTAGATCAACAGTCAAAGGGGAGTTTGAAGATGGAGCTAGGTTATGATTCTGAACCTGTGAAGATAGAATGCTTACGATGAAAAGACAGAGATGGAGAAAAGACCAAGACTGAAGACTCGGAGCTGAAGACTTCGTCAACATCCAAGGGGGAGTCTGTTGGTGCATGGAATGTCTGTTGACTATGTCTACATTAAGTCTTAGGTCAAGAGAGGTCAACATAGGGTCTTGAAAGTCAAAATTAGGGTTTTATGTTGAGGTTTTGCTTTTATGTACATAGGTTAGAAGTGGTTTCTCTTTTATGTACATAGGGTTTCGCTCCAAGGGTACTAGGTGGTTTAGCTTATACGTCACATGGGGTTCCGCTTATACGTCACAAGGGGTTCCCCTTATATGTCACAGGGGGTTTAGCTTATTCGTCACATGGGGTTTCGCTTATATGTCATGACATATAAGCGAAACCAGCTAGCCTATAAATACCCTCATGTGTGTTCATTCTTTGGATGTTGGAGCGGAACCTTGTCATATGCTGTGTAATGAAACTCTGTCAAATTGTATTCAGAAAGCATCAATATAGAAGAAATTCAAAAGGAAAAGTTGTTGTAACTTTGTGTACATTGATTCCGCCTTTATACTCGAAGATGAACGTTCTCGACTGACTTTTCAGGGTCACAAAACGGTCCAACAAGAATCAAGGGCAATGGTGATATATATGCGGATTAGACACCAAAAAAAATCACTCAACAAATGTCTACAATTTAAGGAATGTTTTTAGTGACGGCATCAGATTCCTAATTGATGGAGAAAGGTCTGGTGGCAAGAAAAGCTGCTTCTAGGAGGTTGTCAAGTGTTTTCGTTCGACGATTCCATTCTTGGGTGGTTGGTTTGGCCCTTGTTCCTGTAACTCGAATCCTAGCCCGGTATATCCTATTTTAATTTTACACCATTGTGAACCTTACACCTTTTTTACTCTCTGATCGAGGTATACAGTCAAGAAAATCAAGGGCAATAGTGATATATATGCGGATTAGACACCAAAAAAAACACTCAACAAATGGCTACAATTTAAGGAATGTGTTTTGTGACGGCATCAGATTCCTAATTGATGGAGAAAGGTCTGGTGGCAAGAAAAGCTGCTTCTAGGAACTTGTCAAGTGTTTTCGCTCGACGATTCCATTCTTGGGTGGTTGGTTTGGCCTATGTTCCGGTAACTCGAATCCTAGCCCAGTATATCCCATTTTAATTTTACAGCATTGTGAACCTTACGCCTTTTTTACTCTCTGATCGAGGTTCTCGGCATTGAAAAATCTTCGTAAACTAAATCACACGTATATATGTTAATATTTAAGAGATATACAGTCAAGAAAATCAAGGGCAATGGTGATATATATGCGGATTAGACACCAAAAAAAACACTCAACAAATGGCTACATTTTAAGGAATGTGTTTAGTGACGACATCAGATTCCTAATTGATGGAGAAAGGTCTGGTGGCAAGAAAAGCTGCTTCTAGGAGGTTGTCAAATGTTTTCGCTCGACGATTCCATTCTTGGGTGGTTGGTTTGGCCCCTGTTCCTATAACTAGAATCCTAGCCCAGTATATCCCATTTTAATCTTACACCATTGTGAACCTTACGCCTTTTATACTCTCTGATCGAGGTTCTCGGCATTGAAAAATGTTCGTAAACTAAATCACACGTGTATATATTGACATTTAAGAGATATACAGTCAATAAAATCAAGGGCAATGGTGATATATATGCGGATTAGACACCAAAAAAAACACTCAACAAATGGCTACAATATAAGGAATGTGTTTAGTGACGGCATCAGATTCCTAATTGATGGAGAAAGGTCTGGTGGCAAGAAAAGCTGCTCCTAGGAGGTTGTCATGAGTTTTTGCTTGACGATTCCATTCTTGGGTGGTTGGTTTGGCCATAGGTCCTGTAACTCGAATCCTAGCCCGGTATATCCCATTTTAATCTTACCCCATTGTGAACCTTACGCCTTTTTTACTCTCCGATCGAGGTTCCCGGTGTTGAAAAATCTTCGTAAACTAAATCACACGTGTATATGTTGATATTTAAGAGATATACAGTCAATAAAATCAAGGGCAATGGTGATATATATGCGGATTAGACACAAAAAAAAAACACACAACAAATGGATTCAATTTAAGGATGTGTTTAGTGACGGCATCAGATTCCTAATTGATGGAGAAAAGTCTGGTGGCAAGAAAAGCTGCTTCTAGGAGGTTGTCAAGTGTTTTCGCTCGACGATTCCATTCTTGGGTGGTTGGTTTGGCCCTTGTTCCTGTAACTCGAATCCTAGCCCGGTATTTCCCATTTTAATCTTACACCATTGTGAACCTTAAGCCCTTTTTACTCTCTGATCGAGGTTCTCAGCATTGAAAAATCTTCGTAAACTAAATCACACATGTATATGTTGACATTTATGAGATATACAGTCAAGAAAATCAAGGGCAATGGTGATATATATGCGGATTAGAAAGCAAAAAAAAAAAACACTCAACAAATGGCTACAATTTAAGGAATGTGTTTAGTGACGGCATCAGATTCCTAATTGATGGAGAAAGGTCTGGTGGCAAGAAAAGCTGCATCTAGGAGGTTGTCAAGTGTTTTTGCTCGACGATTCCATTCTTTGGTGGTTGGTTTGGCCCTTGTTCCTGTAACTCGAAACCTAGCCCGGTATATCCCATTTTAATTTTACAACATTGTGAACCTTACGCCTTTTTTACTCTCTGATCTAGGTTCTCGGAATTGAAAAATCTTCGTAAACTAAATCACACGTGTATATGTTGACATTTAAGAGATATACAGTCAAGAAAATCAAGGGCAATGGTGATATATATGCGGATTAAACACAAAAAAAAACACTTAACAAATGGCTACAATTTAAGGAATGTGTTTAATGACGGCATCAGATTCCTAATTGATGGAGAAAGGTCTGGTGGCAAGAAAAGCTGCTTCTAGGAGGTTGTCAAATGATTTCGTTCGACGTTTCCATTCTTGGGTGGTTGGTTTGGCCCTTGTTCCTGTAACTCAAATCCTAGCCCTGTATATCCCATTTTAATTTTACACCATTGTGAACCTTACGCCTTTTTTACTCTCTGATAGAGGTTCTCGACAATGAAAAATCTCCGTAAACTAAATCACACGTGTATATGTTGACATTTAAAAGATATACAGTCAAGAAAATCAAGGGCAATGGTGATATATATGCGGATTAGACACCAAAAAAAACACTCAACAAATGGCTACAATTTAAGGAATGTGTTTAGTGACGGCATCTGATTCCTAATTGATGGAGAAAGCTCTGGTGGCAAGAAAAGCTTCATCTAGGAGGTTGTCAATTGTTTTTCGCTCGACGGTTCCATTCTTGGGGGGTTGGTTTGTCCCTTGTTCCTGTAACTCGAATCCTAGCCCGATATATCCCATTTTAATCTTACACCATTGTGAACCTTACGCCTTTTTTACTCTCTAATCGAGGTTCTCGGCATTGAAAAATCTTCGTAAACTAAATCACACGTGTATATGTTGAAATTTAAGAGATATACAGTCAAGAAAATCAAGGGCAATGGTGATATATATGCGGATTAAACACCAAAAAAAAAAACACTCAACAAATGGCTACAATTTAAGGAATGTGTTTAGTGACGGCATTAGATTCCTAATTGATGGAGAAAGGTCTGCTGGCAAGAAAAGCTGCTTCTAGGAGGTTGTCAAATGTTTTCGATCGACGATTCCATTCTTGGGTGGTTGGTTTGGCCCTAGTTCCTGTAACTCGAATCCTAGCCCGGTATATCCCATTTTAATCTAACACCATTGTGAACCTTACATCTTTTTTACTCTCTGGTCGAGGTTCTCGGCAATGAAAAATCTTCATAAACTAAATCACACGTGTATATGTTGATATTTAAGAGATATACAGTCAAGAAAATCGATGGCAATTGTGATATATATGCGGATTAGACACAAAAAAAAACACTCAACAAATGGCTACAATTTACGGAATGTGTTTAGTGACGGCATCAGATTCCTAATTGATGGAGAAAGGTCTGTTGGCAAGAAAAGCTGCTTCTAGGAGGTTGTCAAGTTTTTCGCTCGACGATTCCATTCTTGGGTGGTTGGTTTGGCCCTTGTTCCTGTAACTCAAATCCTAGCCCGGTATATCCCATTTTAATTTTACACCATTGTGAACCTTATGCCTTTTTTACTCTCTGATCGAGGTTCTCGGCATTGAAAAATCTTCGTAAACTAAATCACATGTGTATATGTTGATATTTAAGAGATATACAGTCAAGAAAATCAAGGGCAATGGTGATATATATGCGGATTACACAGGAAAAAAAAAACACTCAACAAATGGCTACAATTTAAGGAATGTGTTTAGTGACGGCATCAGACTCCTAATTGATGGAGAAAGGTCTGGTGGCAAGAAAAGCTGTTTCTAGGAGGTTGTCAAATGTTTTTGCTCGACGATTCCATTCTTGGGTGGTTGGTTTGACCGCCTGTTCCTATAACTAGAATCCTAGCCCAGTATATCCCATTTTAATCTTACACCATTGTGAACCTTACGCCTTTTATACTCTCTGATCGAGGTTCTCGGCATTGAAAAATGTTCGTAAACTAAATCACACGTGTATATATTGACATTTAAGAGATATACAGTCAATAAAATCAAGGGCAATGGTGATATATATGCGGATTAGACACCAAAAAAAACACTCAACAAATGGCTACAATATAAGGAATGTGTTTAGTGACGGCATCAGATTCCAAATTGATGGAGAAAGGTCTGGTGGCAAGAAAAGCTGCTCCTAGGAGGTTGTCATGAGTTTTTGCTTGACGATTCCATTCTTGGGTGGTTGGTTTGGCCATAGGTCCTGTAACTCGAATCCTAGCCCGGTATATCCCATTTTAATCTTACCCCATTGTGAACCTTACGCCTTTTTTACTCTCTGATCGAGGTTCCCGGTGTTGAAAAATCTTCGTAAACTAAATCACACGTGTATATGTTGATATTTAAGAGATATACAGTCAATAAAATCAAGGGCAATGGTTATATATATGCGGATTAGACACAAAAAAAAACACACAACAAATGGATTCAATTTAAGGATGTGTTTAGTGACGGCATCAGATTCCTAATTGATGGAGAAAGGTCTGGTGGCAAGAAAAGCTGCTTCTAGGAGGTTGTCAAGTGTTTTCGCTCGACGATTCCATTCTTGGGTGGTTGGTTTGGCCCTTGTTCCTGTAACTCGAATCCTAGCCCGGTATTTCCCATTTTAATCTTACACCATTGTGAACCTTAAGCCCTTTTTACTCTCTGATCGAGGTTCTCAGCATTGAAAAATCTTCGTAAACTAAATCACACATGTATATGTTGACATTTATGAGATATACAGTCAAGAAAATCAAGGGCAATGGTGATATATATGCGGATTAGAAAGCAAAAAAAAAAAACACTCAACAAATGGCTACAATTTAAGGAATGTGTTTAGTGACGGCATCAGATTCCTAATTGATGGAGAAAGGTCTGGTGGCAAGAAAAGCTGCATCTAGGAGGTTGTCAAGTGTTTTTGCTCGACGATTCCATTCTTTGGTGGTTGGTTTGGCCCTTGTTCCTGTAACTCGAAACCTAGCCCGGTATATCCCATTTTAATTTTACAACATTGTGAACCTTACGCCTTTTTTACTCTCTGATCTAGGTTCTCGGAATTGAAAAATCTTCATAAACAATATCACACGTGTATATGTTGACATTTAAGAGATATACAGTCAAGAAAATCAAGGGCAATGGTGATATATATGCGGATTAAACACAAAAAAAAACACTTAACAAATGGCTACAATTTAAGGAATGTGTTTAGTGACGGCATCAGATTCCTAATTGATGGAGAAAGGTCTGGTGGCAAGAAAAGCTGCTTCTAGGAGGTTGTCAAATGATTTCGCTCGACGTTTCCATTCTTGGGTGGTTGGTTTGGCCCTTGTTCCTGTAACTCAAATCCTATCCCTGTATATCCCATTTTAATTTTACACCATTGTGAACCTTACGCCTTTTTTACTCTCTGATAGAGGTTCTCGACAATGAAAAATCTTCGTAAACTAAATCACACGTGTATATGTTGACATTTAAAAGATATACAGTTATGAAAATCAAGGACAATGGTGATATATATGCGGATTAGACACCAAAAAAAACACTCAACAAATGGCTACAATTTAAGGAATGTGTTTAGTGACGGCATCTGATTCCTAATTGATGGAGAAAGCTCTGGTGGCAAGAAAAGCTTCATCTAGGAGGTTGTCAATTGTTTTTCGCTCGACGGTTCCATTCTTGGGGGGTTGGTTTGTCCCTTGTTCCTGTAACTCGAATCCTAGCCCGATATATCCCATTTTAATCTTACACCATTGTGAACCTTACGCCTTTTTTACTCTCTGATCGAGGTTCTCGGCATTGAAAAATCTTCGTAAACTAAATCACACGTGTATATGTTGACATTTAAAAGATATACAGTTATGAAAATCAAGGGCAATGGTGATATATATGCGGATTAGACACCAAAAAAAACACTCAACAAATGGCTACAATTTAAGGAATGTGTTTAGTGACGGCATCAGATTCCTAATTGATGGAGAAAGGTCTGGTGGCAAGAAAAGCTGCTTCTAGGAGGTTGTCAAATGATTTCGCTCGACGTTTCCATTCTTGGGTGGTTGGTTTGGCCCTTGTTCCTGTAACTCAAATCCTAGCCCTGTATATCCCATTTTAATTTTACACCATTGTGAACCTTACGCCTTTTTTACTCTCTGATAGAGGTTCTCGACAATGAAAAATCTCCGTAAACTAAATCACACGTGTATATGTTGACATTTAAAAGATATACAGTCAAGAAAATCAAGGGCAATGGTGATATATATGCGGATTAGACACCAAAAAAAACACTCAACAAATGGCTACAATTTAAGGAATGTGTTTAGTGACGGCATCAGACTCCTAATTGATGGAGAAAGGTCTGGTGGCAAGAAAAGCTGTTTCTAGGAGGTTGTCAAATGTTTTTGCTCGACGATTCCATTCTTGGGTGGTTGGTTTGACCGCCTGTTCCTATAACTAGAATCCTAGCCCAGTATATCCCATTTTAATCTTACACCATTGTGAACCTTACGCCTTTTATACTCTCTGATCGAGGTTCTCGGCATTGAAAAATGTTCGTAAACTAAATCACACGTGTATATATTGACATTTAAGAGATATACAGTCAATAAAATCAAGGGCAATGGTGATATATATGCGGATTAGACACCAAAAAAAACACTCAACAAATGGCTACAATATAAGGAATGTGTTTAGTGACGGCATCAGATTCCTAATTGATGGAGAAAGGTCTGGTGGCAAGAAAAGCTGCTCCTAGGAGGTTGTCATGAGTTTTTGCTTGACGATTCCATTCTTGGGTGGTTGGTTTGGCCATAGGTCCTGTAACTCGAATCCTAGCCCGGTATATCCCATTTTAATCTTACCCCATTGTGAACCTTACGCCTTTTTTACTCTCTGATCGAGGTTCCCGGTGTTGAAAAATCTTCGTAAACTAAATCACACGTGTATATGTTGATATTTAAGAGATATACAGTCAATAAAATCAAGGGCAATGGTGATATATATGCGGATTAGACACAAAAAAAAAAACACACAACAAATGGATTCAATTTAAGGATGTGTTTAGTGACGGCATCAGATTCCTAATTGATGGAGAAAGGTCTGGTGGCAAGAAAAGCTGCTTCTAGGAGGTTGTCAAGTGTTTTCGCTCGACGATTCCATTCTTGGGTGGTTGGTTTGGCCCTTGTTCCTGTAACTCGAATCCTAGCCCGGTATTTCCCATTTTAATCTTACACCATTGTGAACCTTAAGCCCTTTTTACTCTCTGATCGAGGTTCTCAGCATTGAAAAATCTTCGTAAACTAAATCACACATGTATATGTTGACATTTATGAGATATACAGTCAAGAAAATCAAGGGCAATGGTGATATATATGCGGATTAGAAAGCAAAAAAAAAAAAAACACTCAACAAATGGCTACAATTTAAGGAATGTGTTTAGTGACGGCATCAGATTCCTAATTGATGGAGAAAGGTCTGGTGGCAAGAAAAGCTGCATCTAGGAGGTTGTCAAGTGTTTTTGCTCGACGATTCCATTCTTTGGTGGTTGGTTTGGCCCTTGTTCCTGTAACTCGAAACCTAGCCCGGTATATCCCATTTTAATTTTACAACATTGTGAACCTTACGCCTTTTTTACTCTCTGATCTAGGTTCTCGGAATTGAAAAATCTTCGTAAACTAAATCACACGTGTATATGTTGACATTTAAGAGATATACAGTCAAGAAAATCAAGGGCAATGGTGATATATATGCGGATTAAACACAAAAAAAAAACACTTAACAAATGGCTACAATTTAAGGAATGTGTTTAGTGACGGCATCAGATTCCTAATTGATGGAGAAAGGTCTGGTGGCAAGAAAAGCTGCTTCTAGGAGGTTGTCAAATGATTTCGCTCGACGTTTCCATTCTTGGGTGGTTGGTTTGGCCCTTGTTCCTGTAACTCAAATCCTATCCCTGTATATCCCATTTTAATTTTACACCATTGTGAACCTTACGCCTTTTTTACTCTCTGATAGAGGTTCTCGACAATGAAAAATCTTCGTAAACTAAATCACACGTGTATATGTTGACATTTAAAAGATATACAGTTATGAAAATCAAGGGCAATGGTGATATATATGCGGATTAGACACCAAAAAAAACACTCAACAAATGGCTACAATTTAAGGAATGTGTTTAGTGACGGCATCTGATTCCTAATTGATGGAGAAAGCTCTGGTGGCAAGAAAAGCTTCATCTAGGAGGTTGTCAATTGTTTTTCGCTCGACGGTTCCATTCTTGGGGGGTTAGTTTGTCCCTTGTTCCTGTAACTCGAATCCTAGCCCGATATATCCCATTTTAATCTTACACCATTGTGAACCTTACGCCTTTTTTACTCTCTGATCGAGGTTCTCGGCATTGAAAAATCTTCGTAAACTAAATCACACGTGTATATGTTGACATTTAAAAGATATACAGTTATGAAAATCAAGGGCAATGGTGATATATATGCGGATTAGACACCAAAAAAAACACTCAACAAATGGCTACAATTTAAGGAATGTGTTTAGTGACGGCATCAGATTCCTAATTGATGGAGAAAGGTCTGGTGGCAAGAAAAGCTGCTTCTAGGAGGTTGTCAAATGATTTCGCTCGACGTTTCCATTCTTGGGTGGTTGGTTTGGCCCTTGTTCCTGTAACTCAAATCCAAGCCCTGTATATCCCATTTTAATTTTACACCATTGTGAACCTTACGCCTTTTTTACTCTCTGATAGAGGTTCTCGACAATGAAAAATCTCCGTAAACTAAATCACACGTGTATATGTTGACATTTAAAAGATATACAGTCAAGAAAATCATGGGCAATGGTGATATATATGCGGATTAGACACAAAAAAAAACACTCAACAAATGGCTACAATTTAAGGAATGTGTTTAGTGACGGCATCTGATTCCTAATTGATGGAGAAAGCTCTGGTGGCAAGAAAAGCTTCATCTAGGAGGTTGTCAATTGTTTTTCGCTCGACGGTTCCATTCTTGGGGGGTTTGTTTGTCCCTTGTTCCTGTAACTCGAATCCTAGCCCGATATATCCCATTTTAATCTTACACCATTGTGAAACTTACGCCTTTCTTACTCTCTAATCGAGGTTCTCGGCATTGAAAAATCTTCGTAAACTAAATCACACGTGTATATGTTGAAATTTAAGAGATATACAGTCAAGAAAATCAAGGGCAATGGTGATATATATGCGGATTAAACACCAAAAAAAAAAAAAACACTCAACAAATGGCTACAATTTAAGGAATGTGTTTAGTGACGGCATTAGATTCCTAATTGATGGAGAAAGGTCTGCTGGCAAGAAAAGCTGCTTCTAGGAGGTTGTCAAGTTTTTCGCTCGACGATTCCATTCTTGGGTGGTTGGTTTGGCCCTTGTTCCTGTAACTCAAATCCTAGCCCGGTATATCCCATTTTAATTTTACACCATTGTGAACCTTATGCCTTTTTTACTCTCTGATCGAGGTTCTCGGCATTGAAAAATCTTCGTAAACTAAATCACATGTGTATATGTTGATATTTAAGAGATATACAGTCAAGAAAATCAAGGGCAATGGTGATATATATGCGGATTACACAGGAAAAAAAAAACACTCAACAAATGGCTACAATTTAAGGAATGTGTTTAGTGACGGCATCAGACTCCTAATTGATGGAGAAAGGTCTGGTGGCAAGAAAAGCTGTTTCTAGGAGGTTGTCAAATGTTTTTGCTCGACGATTCCATTCTTGGGTGGTTGGTTTGACCGCCTGTTCCTATAACTAGAATCCTAGCCCAGTATATCCCATTTTAATCTTACACCATTGTGAACCTTACGCCTTTTATACTCTCTGATCGAGGTTCTCGGCATTGAAAAATGTTCGTAAACTAAATCACACGTGTATATATTGACATTTAAGAGATATACAGTCAATAAAATCAAGGGCAATGGTGATATATATGCGGATTAGACACCAAAAAAAACACTCAACAAATGGCTACAATATAAGGAATGTGTTTAGTGACGGCATCAGATTCCTAATTGATGGAGAAAGGTCTGGTGGCAAGAAAAGCTGCTCCTAGGAGGTTGTCATGAGTTTTTGCTTGACGATTCCATTCTTGGGTGGTTGGTTTGGCCATAGGTCCTGTAACTCGAATCCTAGCCCGGTATATCCCATTTTAATCTTACCCCATTGTGAACCTTACGCCTTTTTTACTCTCTGATCGAGGTTCCCGGTGTTGAAAAATCTTCGTAAACTAAATCACACGTGTATATGTTGATATTTAAGAGATATACAGTCAATAAAATCAAGGGCAATGGTGATATATATGCGGATTAGACACAAAAAAAAAACACACAACAAATGGATTCAATTTAAGGATGTGTTTAGTGACGGCATCAGATTCCTAATTGATGGAGAAAGGTCTGGTGGCAAGAAAAGCTGCTTCTAGGAGGTTGTCAAGTGTTTTCGCTCGACGATTCCATTCTTGGGTGGTTGGTTTGGCCCTTGTTCCTGTAACTCGAATCCTAGCCCGGTATTTCCCATTTTAATCTTACACCATTGTGAACCTTAAGCCCTTTTTACTCTCTGATCGAGGTTCTCAGCATTGAAAAATCTTCGTAAACTAAATCACACATGTATATGTTGACATTTATGAGATATACAGTCAAGAAAATCAAGGGCAATGGTGATATATATGCGGATTAGAAAGCAAAAAAAAAAAACACTCAACAAATGGCTACAATTTAAGGAATGTGTTTAGTGACGGCATCAGATTCCTAATTGATGGAGAAAGGTCTGGTGGCAAGAAAAGCTGCATCTAGGAGGTTGTCAGGTGTTTTTGCTCGACGATTCCATTCTTTGGTGGTTGGTTTGGCCCTTGTTCCTGTAACTCGAAACCTAGCCCGGTATATCCCATTTTAATTTTACAACATTGTGAACCTTACGCCTTTTTTACTCTCTGATCTAGGTTCTCGGAATTGAAAAATCTTCGTAAACTAAATCACACGTGTATATGTTGACATTTAAGAGATATACAGTCAAGAAAATCAAGGGCAATGGTGATATATATGCGGATTAAACACAAAAAAAAAAACACTTAACAAATGGCTACAATTTAAGGAATGTGTTTAGTGACGGCATCAGATTCCTAATTGATAGAGAAAGGTCTGGTGGCAAGAAAAGCTGCTTCTAGGAGGTTGTCAAATGATTTCGCTCGACGTTTCCATTCTTGGGTGGTTGGTTTGGCCCTTGTTCCTGTAACTCAAATCCTATCCCTGTATATCCCATTTTAATTTTACACCATTGTGAACCTTACGCCTTTTTTACTCTCTGATAGAGGTTCTCGACAATGAAAAATCTTCGTAAACTAAATCACACGTGTATATGTTGACATTTAAAAGATATACAGTTATGAAAATCAAGGGCAATGGTGATATATATGCGGATTAGACACCAAAAAAAACACTCAACAAATGGCTACAATTTAAGGAATGTGTTTAGTGACGGCATCTGATTCCTAATTGATGGAGAAAGCTCTGGTGGCAAGAAAAGCTTCATCTAGGAGGTTGTCAATTGTTTTTCGCTCGACGGTTCCATTCTTGGGGGGTTGGTTTGTCCCTTCTTCCTGTAACTCGAATCCTAGCCCGATATATCCCATTTTAATCTTACACCATTGTGAACCTTACGCCTTTTTTACTCTCTGATCGAGGTTCTCGGCATTGAAAAATCTTCGTAAACTAAATCACACGTGTATATGTTGAAATTTAAGAGATATACAGTCAAGAAAATCAAGGGCAATGGTGATATATATGCGGATTAAACACCAAAAAAAAAACACTCAACAAATGGCTACAATTTAAGGAATGTGTTTAGTGACGGCATTAGATTCCTAATTGATGGAGAAAGGTCTGGTGGCAAGAAAAGCTGCTTCTAGGAGGTTGTCAAATGTTTTCGATCGATGATTCCATTCTTGGGTGGTTGGTTTGGCCCTAGTTCCTGTAACTCGAATCCTAGCCCGGTATATCCCATTTTAATCTAACACCATTGTGCACCTTACATCTTTTTTACTCTCTGGTCGAGGTTCTCGGCAATGAAAAATCTTCATAAACTAAATCACACGTGTATATGTTGATATTTAAGAGATATACAGTCAAGAAAATCAATGGCAATTGTGATATATATGCGGATTAGACACAAAAAAAAAACACTCAACAAATGGCTACAATTTACGGAATGTGTTTAGTGACGGCATCAGATTCCTAATTGATAGAGAAAGGTCTGTTGGCAAGAAAAGCTGCTTCTAGGAGGTTGTCAAGTTTTTCGCTCGACGATTCCATTCTTGGGTGGTTGGTTTGGCCCTTGTTCCTGTAACTCAAATCCTAGCCCGGTATATCCCATTTTAATTTTACACCATTGTGAACCTTATGCCTTTTTTACTCTCTGATCGGGGTTCTCGGCATTGAAAAATCTTCGTAAACTAAATCAGATGTGTATATGTTGATATTTAAGAGATATACAGTCAAGAAAATCAAGGGCAATGGTGATATATATGCGGATTAGACAGGAAAAAAAACACTCAACAAATGGCTACAATTTAAGGAATGTGTTTAGTGACGGCATCAGACTCCTAATTGATGGAAAAAGGTCTGGTGGCAAGAAAAGCTGCTTCTAGGAGGTTGTCAAGTGTTTTCGATCGACGATTCCATTCTTGGGTGGTTGGTTTGGCCCTAGTTCCTGTAACTCGAATCCTAGCCCGGTATATCCCATTTTAATCTTACACCATTGTGAACCTTACGCCTTTTTTACTCTCTGATCGAGGTTCTCGTCAATGAAAAATCTTCGTAAACTAAATCACACGTGTATATGTTGACATTTAAGAGATACACAGTCAAGAAAATCAAGGGCAATGGTGATATATATGCGGATTAGACACAAAAAAAAACACACAACAAATGGCTACAATTTAATGAATGTGTTTAGTGACGGCATCAGATTCCTAATTGATAGAGAAAGGTCTGGTGGCAATAAAAGCTGCTTCTAGGAGGTTGTCATATGTTTTCACTCGACGATTCCATTCTTGGGTGGTTGGTTTGGCCCTTGTTCCTGCAACTCAAATCCTAGCTCGGTATATCCCATTTTAATTTTACACCATTGTGAACCTTACGCCTTTTTTACTCTCTGATCGAGGTTCTCGGCAATGAAAAATCTTCGTAAACTAAATCACACGTGTATATGTTGATATTTAAGAGATATACAGTCAAGAAAATCAAGGGCAATGGTGATATATATGCGGATTAGACACAAAAAAAAACACACAACAAATGGATTCAATTTAAGGAATGTGTTTAGTGACTGCATCAGATTCCTAATTGATGGAGAAAGGTCTGGTGGCAAGAAAAGCTGCTTCTAGGAGGTTGTCAAGTGTTTTCGCTCGACGATTCCATTCTTGGGTGGTTGGTTTGGCCCTTGTTCCTGTAACTCGAATCCTAGCCCGGTATATCCCATTTTAATCTTACACCATTGTGAACCTTATACCCGTTTTACTCTCTGATCGAGGTTCTCAGCATTGAAAAATCTTCGTAAAGTAAATCACACGTGTATATGTTGACATTTAAGAGATATACAGTCAAGAAAATCAAGGGCAATGGTGATATATATGCGGATTAGACACCAAAAAAAACACTCAACAAATGGCTACAATTTAAGGAATGTGTTTAGTGACGGCATCTGATTCCTAATTGATGGAGAAAGCTCTGGTGGCAAGAAAAGCTTCATCTAGGAGGTTGTCAATTGTTTTTCGCTCGACGGTTCCATTCTTGGGGGGTTGGTTTGTCCCTTCTTCCTGTAACTCGAATCCTAGCCCGATATATCCCATTTTAATCTTACACCATTGTGAACCTTACGCCTTTTTTACTCTCTGATCGAGGTTCTCGGCATTGAAAAATCTTCGTAAACTAAATCACACGTGTATATGTTGAAATTTAAGAGATATACAGTCAAGAAAATCAAGGGCAATGGTGATATATATGCGGATTAAACACCAAAAAAAAAACACTCAACAAATGGCTACAATTTAAGGAATGTGTTTAGTGACGGCATTAGATTCCTAATTGATGGAGAAAGGTCTGGTGGCAAGAAAAGCTGCTTCTAGGAGGTTGTCAAATGTTTTCGATCGATGATTCCATTCTTGGGTGGTTGGTTTGGCCCTAGTTCCTGTAACTCGAATCCTAGCCCGGTATATCCCATTTTAATCTAACACCATTGTGCACCTTACATCTTTTTTACTCTCTGGTCGAGGTTCTCGGCAATGAAAAATCTTCATAAACTAAATCACACGTGTATATGTTGATATTTAAGAGATATACAGTCAAGAAAATCAATGGCAATTGTGATATATATGCGGATTAGACACAAAAAAAAAACACTCAACAAATGGCTACAATTTACGGAATGTGTTTAGTGACGGCATCAGATTCCTAATTGATAGAGAAAGGTCTGTTGGCAAGAAAAGCTGCTTCTAGGAGGTTGTCAAGTTTTTCGCTCGACGATTCCATTCTTGGGTGGTTGGTTTGGCCCTTGTTCCTGTAACTCAAATCCTAGCCCGGTATATCCCATTTTAATTTTACACCATTGTGAACCTTATGCCTTTTTTACTCTCTGATCGGGGTTCTCGGCATTGAAAAATCTTCGTAAACTAAATCAGATGTGTATATGTTGATATTTAAGAGATATACAGTCAAGAAAATCAAGGGCAATGGTGATATATATGCGGATTAGACAGGAAAAAAAACACTCAACAAATGGCTACAATTTAAGGAATGTGTTTAGTGACGGCATCAGACTCCTAATTGATGGAAAAAGGTCTGGTGGCAAGAAAAGCTGCTTCTAGGAGGTTGTCAAGTGTTTTCGATCGACGATTCCATTCTTGGGTGGTTGGTTTGGCCCTAGTTCCTGTAACTCGAATCCTAGCCCGGTATATCCCATTTTAATCTTACACCATTGTGAACCTTACGCCTTTTTTACTCTCTGATCGAGGTTCTCGTCAATGAAAAATCTTCGTAAACTAAATCACACGTGTATATGTTGACATTTAAGAGATACACAGTCAAGAAAATCAAGGGCAATGGTGATATATATGCGGATTAGACACAAAAAAAAACACACAACAAATGGCTACAATTTAATGAATGTGTTTAGTGACGGCATCAGATTCCTAATTGATAGAGAAAGGTCTGGTGGCAATAAAAGCTGCTTCTAGGAGGTTGTCATATGTTTTCACTCGACGATTCCATTCTTGGGTGGTTGGTTTGGCCCTTGTTCCTGCAACTCAAATCCTAGCTCGGTATATCCCATTTTAATTTTACACCATTGTGAACCTTACGCCTTTTTTACTCTCTGATCGAGGTTCTCGGCAATGAAAAATCTTCGTAAACTAAATCACACGTGTATATGTTGATATTTAAGAGATATACAGTCAAGAAAATCAAGGGCAATGGTGATATATATGCGGATTAGACACAAAAAAAAACACACAACAAATGGATTCAATTTAAGGAATGTGTTTAGTGACTGCATCAGATTCCTAATTGATGGAGAAAGGTCTGGTGGCAAGAAAAGCTGCTTCTAGGAGGTTGTCAAGTGTTTTCGCTCGACGATTCCATTCTTGGGTGGTTGGTTTGGCCCTTGTTCCTGTAACTCGAATCCTAGCCCGGTATATCCCATTTTAATCTTACACCATTGTGAACCTTATACCCGTTTTACTCTCTGATCGAGGTTCTCAGCATTGAAAAATCTTCGTAAAGTAAATCACACGTGTATATGTTGACATTTAAGAGATATACAGTCAAGAAAATCAAGGGCAATGGTGATATATATGCGGATTAGACACCAAAAAAACACTCAACAAATGCCTACAATATAAGGAATGTGTTTAGTGACGGCATCAGATTCCTAATTGATGGAGAAAGGTCTGGTGGCAAGAAAAGCTGCTTCTAGGAGGTTGTCAAGTTTTTCGCTCGACGATTCCATTCTTGGGTGGTTGGTTTGGCCCTTGTTCCTGTAACTCGAATCCTAGCCCGGTATATCCCATTTTAATTTTACACCATTGTGAACCTTACGCCTTTTTTACTCTCTGATCGAGGTTCTCGGCATTGAAAAATCTTCGTAAACTAAATCACATGTGTATATGTTGATATTTAAGAGATATACAGTCAAGAAAATCAAGGGCAATGGTGATATATATGCGGATTAGAAAGGAAAAAAAACACTCAACAAATGGCTACAATTTAAGGAATGTGTTTAGTGACGGCATCAGATTCCTAATTGATGGAGAAAGGTCTGGTGGCAAGCAAAGCTGCTTCTAGGAGGTTGTCAAGTGTTTTCGATCGACGATTCCATTCTTGGGTGGTTGGTTTTAGCCCTAGTTCCTGTAACTCGAATCCTAGCCCGGTATATCCCATTTTAATCTTACACCATTGTGAACCTTACGCCTTTTTTACTCTCTGATCGAGGTTCTCGTCAATGAAAAATCTTCGTAAATTAAATCACACGTGTATATGTTGACATTTAAGAGATACAAAGTCAAGAAAATCAAGGGCAATGGTGATATATATGCGGATTAGACACAAAAAAAAAACACACAACAAATGGCTACAATTTAATGAATGTGTTTAGTGACGGCATCAGATTCCTAATTGATAGAGAAAGGTCTGGTGGCAATAAAAGCTGCTTCTAGGAGGTTGTCATATGTTTTCACTCGATGATTCCATTCTTGGGTGGTTGGATTGTCCCTTGTTCCTGCAACTCAAATCCTAGCTCGGTATATCCCATTTTAATTTTACACCATTGTGAACCTTACGCCTTTTTTACTCTCTGATCGAGGTTCTCGGCATTGAAAAATCTTCGTAAACTAAATCACACGTGTATATGTTGATATTTAAGAGATATACAGTCAAGAAAATCAAGGGCAATGGTGATATATATGCGGATTAGACACAAAAAAAAACACACAACAAATGGATTCAATTTAAGGAATGTGTTTAGTGACGGCATCAGATTCCTAATTGATGGAGAAAGGTCTGGTGGCAAGAAAAGCTGCTTCTAGGAGGTTGTCAAGTGTTTTCGCTCGACGATTCCATTCTTGGATGGTTGGTTTGGCCTTTGTTCCTGTAACTCGAATCCTAGCCCGGTATACCCCATTTTAATCTTACACCATTGTGAACCTTATGCCCGTTTTACTCTCTGATCGAGGTTCTCAGCATTGAAAAATCTTCGTAAAGTAAATCACACGTGTATATGTTGACATTTAAGAGATATACAGCCAAGAAAATCAAGGGCAATGGTGATATATATGCGGATTAGACACCAAAAAAAAACACTCAACAAATGCCTACAATATAAGGAATGTGTTTAGTGACGGCATCAGATTCCTAATTGATGGAGAAAGGTCTGGTGGCAAGAAAAGCTACTCCTAGGAGGTTGTCATGAGTTTTTGCTTGATGATTCCATTCTTGGGAGGTTGGTTTGGCCCTAGTTCCTGTAACTCGAATCCTAGCCCGGTATATCCCATTTTAATCTTACCCCATTGTGAACCTTACGCCTTTTTTACTCTCTGATCGAGGTTCCCGGTGTTGAAAAATCTTCGTAAACTAAATCACACGTGTATATGTTGATATTTAAGATATACACAGTCAAGAAAATCAAGGGCAATCGTGATATATATGCGGATTAGACTAAAAAAAACACACAACAAATTGATTCAATTTAAGGAATGTGTTTAGTGACGGCATCAGATTCCTAATTGATGGAGAAAGGTCTGGTGGCAAGAAAAGCGGCTTCTAGGAGGTTGTCAAGTGTTTTCGCTCGATGATTCCATTCTTGGGTGGTTGGTTTGGCCCTTGTTCCTGTAACTCGAGTCCTAGCCCGGTATATCCCATTTTAATCTTACACCATTGCGAAACTTGTGCCCTTTTTACTCTCTGATCGAGGTTCTCAGCATTGAAAAATCTTCGAAAACTAAATCACACGTGTATATGTTGACATTTATGAGATATACAATCAAGAAAATCAAGGGCAATGGTGATATATATGCGGATTAGACAGCAAAAAAAAAACACTCAACAAATGGCTACAATTTAAGGAATGTGTTTAGTGACGGCATAAGATTCCTAATTGATGGAGAAAGGTCTGGTGGCAACAAAAGCTGCTTCTAGGAGGTTGTCAAGTGTTATTGCTCGACGATTCCATTCTTGGGTGGTTGGTTTGGCCCTTGTTCCTGTAACTCGAAACCTAGCCCGATATATCCCATTTTAATTTTACACCATTGTGAACCTTACCCCTTTTTTACTCTCTGATCTAGGTTCTCAGAATTGAAAAATCTTCGTAAACTAAATCACACGTGTATATGTTGACATGTAAGAGATATACAGTCAAGAAAATCAAGGGCAATGGTGATATATATGCGGATTAGACACCAAAAAAAACACTTAACAAATGGCTACAATTTAAGGAATGTGTTTAGTGACGGCATCAGATTCCTAATTGATGGAGAAAGGTCTGGTGGCAAGAAAAGCTGCTTCTAGGAGGTTGTCAAATGTTTTCGATCGACGATACCATTCTTGGGTGGTTGGTTTGGCCCTTGTTCCTGTAACTCAAATCCTAGCCCAGTATATCCCATTTTAATTTTACACCATTGTGAACCTTACGCCTTTTTTACTCTCTGATAGAGGTTCTCGACAATGAAAAATCTTCGTAAACTAAATCACACGTGTATATGTTGACATTTAAAAGATATACAGTCAAGAAAATCAAGGGCAATGGTGATATATATGCGGATTAGACACCAAAAAAAACACTCAACAAATGGCTACAATTTAAGGAATGTGTTTAGTGACGGCATCTGATTCCTAATTGATGGAGAAAGGTCTGGTGGCAAGAAAAGCTTCATCTTGAAGGTTGTCAATTGTTTTTCGCTCGACGGTTCCATTCTTGGGGGGTTGGTTTGTCCCTTGTTCCTGTAACTCGAATCCTAGCCCGGTATATCCCATTTTAATCTTACACCATTGTGAACCTTACGCCTTTTTTACTCTCTAATCGAGGTTCTCGGCATTGAAAAATCTTCGTAAACTAAATCACACGTGCATATGTTGACATTTAAGAGATATACAGTCAAGAAAATCAAGGGCAATGGTGATATATATGCGTATTAGACACAAAAAAAAAACACTCAACAAATGGCTACAATTTACGGAATGTGTTTAGTGACGGCATCAGATTCCTAATTGATGGAGAATGGTCTGTTGGCAAGAAAAGCTGCTTCTAGGAGGGTGTCAAGTTTTTTCGCTCGACGATTCCATTCTCGGGTGGTTGGTTTGGCCCTTGTTCCTGTAACTCGAATCCTAGCCCGGTATATCCCATTTTAATTTTACACCATTGTGAACCTTACGCCTTTTTTACTCTCTGATCGAGGTTCTCGGCATTGAAAAATCTTCGTAAACTAAATCACATGTGTATATGTGCGGATTAGACAGGAAAAAAAACACTCAACAAATGCCTAAAATTTAAGGAATGTGTTTAGTGACGGCATCAGATTCCTAATTGATGGAGAAAGGTCTGGTGGCAAGAAAAGCTGCTTCTAGGAGGTTTTCAAGTGTTTTCGATCGACGATTCCATTCTTGGGTGGTTGGTTTGGCCCGAGTTCCTGTAACTCGAATCCTAGCCCGGTATATCCCATTTTAATCTTACACCATTGTGAACCTTACGCCTTTTTTACTCTCTGATCGAGGTTCTCGGCAATGAAAAATCTTCGTAAACTAAATCACACGTGTATATGTTGACATTTAAGAGATATACAGTCAAGAAAATCAAGGGCAATGGTGATATATATGCTGATTATACACAAAAAAAAAACACTCAACAAATGGCTACAATTTAAGGAATGTGTTTAGTGACGGCATCAGATTCCTAATTGATGGAGAAAGGTCTGGTGGCAATAAAAGCTGCTTCTAGGAGGTTGTCAAATATTTTCACTCGACGATTCCATTCTTGGGTGGTTGGTTTGGCCCTTGTTCCTGCAACTCAAATCCTAGCTCGGTATATCCCATTTTAATTTTACACCATTGTGAACCTTACGCCTTTTTTACTCTATGATCGAGGTTCTCGGCAATGAAAAATCTTCGTAAACTAAATCACACGTGTATATGTTGATATTTAAGAGATATACAGTCAAGAAAATCAAGGGCAATGGTGATATATACGCGGATTAGACACAAAAAAAACACAAAACAAACGGATTCAATTTAAGGAATGTGTTTAGTGACGGCATCAGATTCCTAATTGATGGTGAAAGGTCTGGTGGCAAGAAAAGCTGCTTCTAGGAGGTTGTCAAGTGTTTTCGCTCGACGATTCCATTCTTGGGTGGTTGGTTTGGCCCTTGTTCCTGTAACTCGAATTCTAGCCCGGTATATCCCATTTTAATCTTACACCATTGTGAACCTTATGCCCTTTTTACTCTCTGATCGAGGTTCTCAGCATTGAAAAATCTTCGTAAACTAAATCACACGTGTATATGTTGACATTTATGAGATATACAGTCAAGAAAATCAAGGGCAATGGTGATATATATGCGGATTAGACACCAAAAAAAACACTCAACAAATGGCTACAATATATGGAATGTGTTTAGTGACGGCATCAGATTCCTAATTGATGGAGAAAGGTCTGGTGGCAAGAAAAGCTGCTCCTAGGAGGTTGTCATGAGTTTTTACTTGACGATTCCATTCTTGGGTGGTTGGTTTGGCCCTAGTTCCTGTAACTCGAATCCTAGCCCGGTATATCCCATTTTAATCTTACCCCATTGTGAACCTTACGCCTTTTTTACTCTCTGATCGAGGTTCTCGGCAATGAAAAATCTTCGTAAACTAAATGACACGTGTATATGTTGATATTTAAGAGATATACAGTCAACAAAATCAAGGGCAATGGTGATATATATGCGGATTAGACACAAAAAAACACACAACAAATGGATTCAATTTAAGGAATGTGTTTAGTGACGGCATCAGATTCCTAATTGATGGAGAAAGGTCTGGTGGCAAGAAAAGCTGCTTCTAGGAGGTTGTCAAGTGTTTTCGCTCGACGATTCCATTCTTGGGTGGTTGGTTTGGCCCTTGTTCCTGTAACTCAAATCCTAGCCCGGTATATCCCATTTTAATCTTACACCATTGTGAACCTTATGCCCTTTTTACTCTCTGATCAAGGTTCTCAGCATTGAAAAATCTTCGTAAACTAAATCACACGTGTATATGTTGGCATTTATGAGATATACAGTCAAGAAAATCAAGGGCATTGGTGATATATATGCGGATTAGACACCAAAAAAAAAACACTCAACAAATGGCTACAATATAAGGAATGTGTTTAGTGACGGCATCAGATTCCTAATTGATGGAGAAAGGTCTGGTGGCAAGAAAAGCTGCTCCTAGGAGGTTGTCATGAGTTTTTGCTTGACGATTCCATTCTTGGGTGGTTGGTTTGGCCTTAGTTCCTGTAACTCGAATCCTAGCCCGGTATATCCCATTTTAATCTTACCCCATTGTGAACCTTACGCCTTTTTTACTCTCTGATCAAGGTTCCCGGTGTTGAAAAATCTTCGTAAACTAAATCACACGTGTATATGTTGATATTTAAGAGATATACAGTTAAGAAAATCAAGGGCAATGGTGATATATATGCGGATTAGACACAAAAAAACACACAACAAATGGATTCAATTTAAGGAATGTGTTTAGTGACGGCATCAGATTCCTAATTGATGGAGAAAGGTCTGGTGGCAAGAAAAGCTGCTTTTAGGAGGTTGTCAAGTGTTTTCGCTCGACGATTCCATTCTTGGGTGGTTGGTTTGGCCCTTGTTCCTGTAACTCGAATCCTAGCCCGGTATATCCTATTTTAATCTTACACCATTGTGAACCTTATGCCCTTTTTACTCTCTAATCGAGGTTCTCAGCATTGAAAAATCTTCGTAAACTAAATCACGCGTGTATATGTTGACATTTATGAGATATACAGTCAAGAAAATCAAGGGCAATGGTGATATATATGCGGATTAGACAGCAAAAAAAAAACACTCAACAAATGGCTACAATTTAAGGAATGTGTTTAGTGACGGCATCAGATTCCTAATTGATGGAGAAAGGTCTGGTGGCAAGAAAAGGTGCTCCTAGGAGGTTGTCATGAGTTTTTGCTTGACGATTCCATTCTTGGGTGGCTAGTTTGGCCCTAGTTCCTGTAACTCGAATCCTAGCCCGGTATATCCCATTTTTATCTTAGCCCATTGTGAACCTTACACCTTTTTTACTCTCTGATCGAGGTTCCCGGTGTTGAAAAATCTTCGTAAACTAAATCACACGTGTATATGTTGATATTTAAGAGATATACAGTCAAGAAAATCAAGGGCAATGGTGATATATATGCGGATTAGACACAAAAAAAACACACAACAAATGGATTCAATTTAAGGAATGTGTTTAGTGACGGCATCAGATTCCTAATTGATGAAGAAAGGTCTGGTGACAAGAAAAGTTGCTCCTAGGAGGTTGTCATGAGTTTTTGCTTGACGATTCCATTCTTGGGTGGTTGGTTTGGCCCTAGTAACTGTAACTCAAATCCTAGCTCCGTATATCCCATTTTAATTTTACACCATTGTGAACCTTACGCCTTTTTTACTCTCTGATCAAGGTTCTCGGCAATGAAAAATCTTCGTAAACTAAATCACACGTGTATATGTTGATATTTAAGAGATATACAGTCAAGAAAATCAAGGGCAATGGTGATATATATGCGGATTAGACACAAAAAAAAAACACACAACAAATGGATTCAATTTAAGGAATGTGTTTAGTGACGGCAACAGATTCCTAATTGATGGAGAAAGGTCTGGTGGCAAGAAAAGCTGCTTCTAGGAGGTTGTCAAGTGTTTTCGCTCGACGATTCCATTCTTGGGTGGTTGGTTTGGCCCTTGTTCCTGTAACTCGAATCCTAGCCGGGTATATCCCATTTTAATCTTACACCATTTTGAACCTTATGCCCTTTTTACTCTCTGATCAAGGTTCTCAGCATTGAAAAATCTTCGTAAACTAAATCACACATGTATATGTTGACATTTATGAGAAATACAGTCAAGAAAATCAAGGGCAATGGTGATATATATGCGGATTAGACACAAAAAAAAAACACTCAACAAATGGCTACAATATAAGGAATGTGTTTAGTGACGGCATCAGATTCCTAATTGATGGAGAAAGGTCTGGTGGCAAGAAAAGCTGCTTCTAGGAGGTTGTCAAATGTTTTCGCTCGACGATTCCATTCTTGGGTGGTTGGTTTCGCCCCTGTTCCTATAACTAGAATCCTAGCCCAGAATATCCCATTTTAATCTTACACCATTGTGAACCTTACGCCTTTTATACTCTCTGATCGAGGTTCTCAGCATTGAAAAATCTTCGTAAACTAAATCACACGTGTATATGTTGACATTTATGAGATATACAGTCAAAAAAATCAAGGGCAATGGTGATATATATGCGGATTAGACACCAAAAAAAAACACTCAACAAAAGGCTACAATATAAGGAATGTGTTTAGTGACGGCATCAGATTTCTAATTGATGGAGAAAGGTCTGGTGGCAAGAAAAGCTGCTCCTAGGAGGTTGTCATGAGTTTTTGCTTGACGATTCCATTCTTGGGTGGTTGGTTTGGCCCTAGTTCCTGTAACTCGAATCCTAGCCCGGTATATCCCATTTTAATCTTACACCATTATGAACCTTACGCCTTTTTACTCCCTGATCGAGGTTCTCAGCAATGAAAAATCTTCGTAAACTAAATTACACGTGTATATGTTGACATTTAAGAGATATACAGTCAAGAAAATCAAGGGCAATGGTGATATATATGCGGATTAGACACAAAAAAAAAAACACTCAACAAATGGCTACAATTTAAGGAATGTGTTTAGTGACGGCATCAGATTCCTAATTGATGGAGATAGGTCTGGTGGCAATAAAAGCTGCTTCTAGGAGGTTGTCAAACGTTTTCACTCGACGATTCCATTCTTGGGTGGTTGGTTTGGCCCATGTTCCTGCAACTCAAATCCTAGCTCGGTATATCCCATTTTAATTTTACACCATTGTGAACCTTACGCCTTTTTTACTCTCTGATCGAGGTTCTCGGCAAT